>JAZKJV010002120.1:0-304278 GCA_037367405.1 Ottelia alismoides | reverse complement strand
TAACCCGCATCTCAGCCATCCTTTTAATCATTTTAGTGTCCATGCCCAGCTGATTCATTATCTTTTCTTCAGATTATCTTCTCATATTCAGATACATATTTGGATCCATCTTAGTATAGGGAGCTTGATGAGGGATCAATTTTTGATATGACAAACATAGATAGTCCCATATTTGAGTCGTGTGTCCTCCCACTTGATGGGTTCGATATTTTGTTGGAGGACTTGATATTTGGAAGCATACATCCCCAGTTCGATGATTGAGCATTACTCCCCGAGGGTTATCTGCGGTAGGATGCCACAGATCCTATGTACTCGGTTTCACTTTCTGAGAGTGCATCTGACCTGTCGGATCACGAGACCGAGTCTTCTGATATTTGTGATATTGAGTTTGATTTTTCTCTCCTCGATGACCCTCGCAAGGATGACCCAATCTTTGAGGTATTCGATGATTTTATTGATTTCTCTACATTATATGCATCGGATATCAGCTTTTGTAGTGAGTATCCTGATCTTCCATATCTATTCGAGATGATGATTAACGTGGAGGATACCCTAAAAGATCCTTCCTTCTCTACGTTCGATTTCTTCGGCTCCATCAATTCACTCCATTCAGACCATGAGCCGATGATTTCTTTTGTGCTATCGGAGCCCGATTTCATCTTCCCATATCTTTATCCGGTAGCAAACACCTACCTAATTATTTTACTGGGTGTCATAACTTACATTGTTGAGCTCATCGTTGTTCTCCCATAGAGACTGCGATGACAATACAGTATTCGCCTCACAGATACCGTCCTAAACCTCAATACTGTGTTATCCTAGCCTTTGCACCCAGCTAGGGGCGTAAACTCTAGCGCATGTTGAGAGGCACCTCAACATTGTTTATAGTTGTATAGATCCATCTTTCCATATCATTCATTATTTCTGTCTAAACACCCCATCTCCGTATCATGATTATCCTATGCTTAGTGTGCACTTTACCCTAGGAGTGTCGAACTTGAGATTATTCTTTTGATTCTTTTTACCTCTATTTTGCTGCCTATACTTAGGGATATTTTACCCTAAGTATAGGGAGGTAGACTTTGTACATTCTAACCCTCGGTTTTCCCTTTGTGTACAGTCTTCTATACTTAGGATTACTTGATCCTAAGTATAGGAGGATCACCAACTTCTATTGATTTTTTTATTTTATTCGTTGTTGTAGTATACTATTCTTTTCACTCTCCAATACTTAGCACGAGTTGTGTCTTCCTTTGCAGCTCTTTGATCAATATGAGGACATATTCCGAGCTAAGTACATAGGGTGTCATATATATTGTTTGTATACTTTAGGCATAACTCGTACTTTCATATTTTTCATATGGCTAAAATATTGTATTAATAATGGTAAAAAATCTAATAAAAAGATGTATAAGATTCCTCAAAATTCTTTTTGTATATATTGATTAATAAGTCAGGGTAAAATATTTTGGAAAATATTTTTGAAAATGATTTGAAAATCTATTTGAAAAATATTTTGAAAACTATTTGAAAAATATTTGAAAAAAATTTCAACCTTTGTAAAAATATTTTGGCTTGTAAATTTTTTTTGTGAAATAAAATCATTTTGTAAAACTATTTGCAAATGTTTTGAAAAATGGTTGAAAAAATATTTTGAAAACCTATATATACTGTTTGAAAAATGTTTGCAAAATTGTTTTCAAATGTTTGTAAATGACTATAAAATTGTGTGAAACTTATTTTGGACTAGTTTTTAAAAATTATTTGTAAAACTATTTTCAAATAAGTTTGAGGAATATATGCATCACAAAAAAAATAATAAATATATATATATATATAATAAAAAAATAATAAATATATATACCTGTATAAATTACTCAAGTTATAAAACTTTTCACCTGATTCTTGTAAATAATTGACTCACTTCTGTGTAATTATGTATGTCTCACCGCTAACCCTTATTAAAAAATGTGTATATGCTTGTATATATTACTAACTATTGGCATAAAAAAAGTTTTTACATATGCATCATTTTTCAAAAAATCATAAAAAGTTCAAAATTAGAAAATTATTTCACAAAAAGATTTATTTTCTATGCATTGTACACATTTCGTACATTGGCATGTGCATTTTTCTAGATAATTTTGATATTTAAACTGGAATAAATTTGAAGATGGAGCTTAGTTGGACCTTAATCCACTTAATTTCATAGGAACCTTATAAGAACTGGAGTTAAGACATTTTAGGTCCTTGCGAATTAATTATTTGAGTCCATAAGACTATGTTAACATGTCATCTTGATAAGTTTAAGTAGAATATTTAACAACACACGCATAATTCTTTCAGACTGTGACTTACCTTAGACAAGCACTCTACACGTAGCTCTTCATGGAGGAGGTAGTGAGGAGGCAGAATCTTTTGGCTTGGGGTAGCATACGAGGGTAGTACATCTAGGTGGAACATCTCGTCCTCCTCTAGGGAGGGAAGTGCGTCTCAACCTAGTTTAGAGATGTTGAGGTCTAAAGACAAGATGTTGTGGGTTGCAATAATGCTTCAAAAGAGGGATAGTCTACTGGATGATGAGGAAAAACTCCTTATGTACATGTTGTACCTTGTATATATTTTCGAAAAAATGCAGAATCTCCAAAAGTGGATAGGCCTGATTGAAAAGTAAAATACATGCCGGAGTGTATATACAAGTGAAAAAAAGAATAAGAGCTTCAAAGTCAAATGTTTGTGAGCTTACAGCGGATGACTTGGCTACACCGGTCTTGCATCCAAGGATAGGTAGCTACACTTGTTACCGTCCATTATCTTCTCCATCCCCACTTCTTGAGCTGGTTGTACTAGAACTTAGAAGGGAATATCCCCGCTCCTCAAGGAAAGAGTTGCTAGACTGGGGTATTAAAGTTACCTTATTAAGAGAGGTTGTTTCTTTACTACTTTTGATATGATGAGCTATATTTCACTTACACCGTACAAGTAAAGATTCATAGTCATAAGAATTTGTGTATGTAGACTTGTACTGATCTGACTGTTGAGAAGACCTAAATAGGAGTCTTTTGGAACTTAGAGGCTGTTAGGTTTTAAATACATTTCCCATTAAGGTTCCGACGCACTAAAAATCCAAAGGTCTGACAGAGCTCCATACTACATTTTTATGAAGATAAGTTTAAAACTCAACATTGTTCTAACTTCTTTCCTTTTTCTTTTCTTTATTTTTATTTTCACTCATTTTTCAAATAAGTGTTTGCTAAGGGACTAACAAAGGTAAAGTATAGGAGAATGATAAATCCACAATTCATCGCCTTTATTCTTTTATTTTTGTTTTAATTCCGTAGTCAAACACCTATAAATACCCACTAATTCGATGAATGTATCATTTTGCATGCATTTGTTAAATATGTATTTTTAATGTATTCTAATACTTAAATAAAAGATTAAAGAAGAAAAGAAAAGAAAAATGAAGGATGTATTTATGGAATAAATGTAGACTGACCCAAACCCTGAGAGAAGGTCAAGACTTGACCTGATCGATCAGGAATAAAGTAAGGGGAGATAGGGTCTTTAATTGAAAAATTTAAAAAATAATTTATAAAATTTTTTGTGTATATTGGTATAAAACTTGTACTATTTTATTTGTTTATAAATTGATCTCAGATTAAAAATTTTTGTAAATAAAAGCTGTAAATAAAATCTTTTTGTAAATAATAAAAATAAAAATAATTGCCAAGCAAATTAATGTACCGAATACAAATAATCACACTCAGAAAAGCCGTAAAGCGATCATTGAAAGATCAATTCCAGCTCCATATGAAGTCAAATTGAATCAAAATCACTTCCAGTATACTCTAAATTAAATTATCTTTCATTTGGTTATCCTTTTATAATTTTTGGAGTTACGGATGAGAAGTCGATTTTCTCGATTGTTTTGTGCATTTTTACCACTTATTTGTTGTACATATTTTATTTATATTTATTTTTTATACATAATGTACATAATTATAAATATTATTTTCATTAAATATATACTAAAAAATAATATAATAATAAATTTTAAAAAATTATTTAAAATTATTTCCTTATTTGTACATGTGTATATTGTATTATATATACATAATATTTGTATACAACTAATTTCCTTATATAAAAATCACCAAAAAAATAAATATCTAATATTAATTAATTAACTAATTTAATTACGAAATTTGTATTTAGATTCAATTCATTATTTGATTTAAAAACATGCCTTGTATATAAGATATTATTATATACCTCAAATAACCACCATTAAGGCGACTAATTAATTTCTATAAATTAATTATTTCATTTAATTTATTTAATTTCCAATTTCATAATTAATTAATTAATTAACCATTTTTATTTTCATCTTCTTTTTAATGGGCTCCTCCTTCGTTATTCGTTGATCAATCTTTGGTGAAGAGGAGCCCGATCTCCGAAAGTTATTTTGTTGAAGAAGGGTACCCAGTCTCCAAGCCATTCGGTGACAGCGAGTCGGCCCTCATCGAGGCCATCACGACGTATCCGATCCCTAGGTGAGATCCAATTTTATTTTCCGTCTTTTTCTTTTTCCTAGATAAATCGTAGTTTTAATTTTTGTGTCGATGTCGTTATTAATCTTTAGAACTTAAAAATCCCAACATTTTATCTACTATAATTTAATACGCGTCTGAATCTGATTTCATTTCATCTCGTAGTCTCTCCGTTTCCATTTCTATCTCATGCAATCTTCCACCTCCGGTCACGCACGGTGACCGGAGACACGGATCTATCTTCCGCATCGCAAGATCTGAACAATTCACACATCCTATTACGTTGACAAATAAATAAAAAGAATAAAAAATACATAGTTATTTTAATCTCTGACATTTGTTTTGCAGATAAGATAATAAAAAATAATAAAAAATAAAAAAATTTATTTCTTTTGTCTACAATTACTGTTTTTAAAAAAATATCACTCCCGTTTACGGCTCATAAAAAGAAATAATAATAATAATAATAATAAAAACTGCAGGCGCCCAGGCCACCGACCATCGAGCCCCCCTCACACCGGCCCTGCTCGAGCCAACCCTCCAGTGCCATCATCACGACCAAGACTCCGCAGGTGCGCCACCACGGCCCCGCATGAGCGCCCCAGCCAGAACTCCCCAGGCGGTGCACCTCTAGCCCTCGCACGTCATACCATCCTCCACCGTTGTTCTTCACCGAACGCCTACGCATGCCTCCGCGCGCGAAGCTTGCGCGGTGGCGGCGCTTGCATCCCTGCGCCACCCGCAGCGCCACCCTCTGCCTACTCCAACAGTGTCGCCCTTAGACTTTTTTGTTGGAAATTGGAAATACACAGCACAAGGAACCCTAGCATTCATTTTTAGAATAAAAAATTGGAAAAATTACGGATACACACCTGAAGCCATTCAAATTTTCAAAGAAGCCCTTGCCCGAGGAACGACACATGCTTTGCACGTGATTTTGGTTAATTTGCGATTTTTCACCTGCAATTTATTTATTGTTATGTTTTGCTGTAAAACTTTAAATATTTGCATTTGGTCCATGCATTTCAGACCTTTAATTTACTTTCTCTTTGGACTGAAACAAATGTTTGTATTGCCCTAAAAAATCTAAAATAAATGTGTATGCTCATGTTCTGCCCTTGAACATTGCATAAAAATTTTCATCGCATTTTGTTGATATTTGATATTTGTAAAAAAATAAAAAATAATGTCTTTTTGTCTACTTGAACTTTATAAAATCATAAAAATTCGAAAATTTGTTTAAAAATTCCAAAAAATTACCGTAGGTATATTTTACTTTACTTTAATTTCTATCCAATTTTCGTGCATAGATCATTTATAAAACTTCAAAAACGTACGAAAAACTAAAATATTAAAATAATAGTAGAAAATTCTAGAAAAATAAACAGTCTGTTCGTAGATAATTGTTTATAATTTAGCATAAAAATAACTTCATGAGTTTTGATTTCTTAAAGTATTTTTAAGTTGTAAAATACTCTTGGCTATGCATTGTTTTCTCTATTTTCCACTGTTTGATTTTTATAAAATCAGAAAAACATCAAAAAAATTGAAAAATTATCAAAAATATTTTAAAACATATAAAACACAAAAATATTTTCTCTGTAATTTTCTGAGGATTTTTTATTATTATGAAAATACAAAAAGAGTGTGGTGTCTGTATTTTTATTCACTTGTGCTTTATTTGGAAATAAAAATTTGAAAAATCTAAAACCACTAAAGACTTTACTTTGGAAATTTGACTCCTTGGTTTTTTTTAAAATCGTATTCCTTGTGTTCGACCCTGGTCACTATACCAGGTAAATTTAATAGCGAAGACCGCTTGCTTTTGATTGCTTGAAGATTTTTTAAAGTGGTTTATATAATTTTTCTCGTTGACCGAATCGATTGGTTACGAATAGTAACCCTTGCTTAAATTTATCCCATCTTAACCTGTCGTAAATTCGTGTCAGCAGGGATCATACATGTTCATTACTAAACTAGAAGACATGAGTTAACTCATAAGATATTGGGAGGAATCAAATTCCGTGCATGGTCGTCTCGCTTTGGAAGCTTGACTGTATTTTTAAGTTTTATATATACTTTTGGAAAGTATATAATCAACACTTGGGTATGATATATGATTTTCAAAAGTATTTGATCAATACCAACTCCCAATGATTAAATGAGAAACTTAATGATAAAACCCTTAAGGAGACAGTCTAAAAGAGATCTAAAACTTCGGATTTAATCTGAGTTCCAGTATGTAGGATGTCCATGTATTAGGAATATCTGAGGGTGATGTGATCATAAATGATTGTATAACCATGAGGCTTCCATTCCGAGGGAGTGATGAAACAGGTCTGGATTTTAGTGACTCCTCTCATAGAGAATTGATCTAATCTTAGTCCAAATGTCATCCATTGATATGAATGTGATTCAAATACAATGAGAATATTATATCTATGACTTTGATTTAATCAAACATTTATGAGAGGTCTGCAAGATCTGGATTTGAGATTCACTACAAAAAAGACAGGATTAGCATGCACATGTTGGCTCGTAATGCGCACGCCAAGTGCACGCCATGTGCATGCTCGATTACTGGGCAAGCACATGTGCTCGTTCACTGCGTGGTCGCCGATGCGAGAGTCACCTCGGCAGGTGGGCGAGTACATTGGGACGTTATTTCCTCGCCCGCTTGTTGGCGTGCACATATGTGATCGCCGAAATGATCGCCTCTATAAAAAAGGACGATCATTTAAGGAGCCCCTGGCGAGCACATGTGCTTACCCAAACTGATATGCAGAAAAAAAATTATACTGGTTCGATGGGGTTTTGACGTCCCATCGAACCTGTATAGCCTGCCAATAAACCACTACAGGTGCTTATCAGAGCTCGCTAAGCGTATGTATAATATACCAGCTCGTCTACTAAATTAACTAGCATTGACAAGTCAAACTCACATGATATACATGAACTTAGAAGCTAAACATTGAAATTTAACATCTAAATACTACAAATATATGTTCGAAGCAACAACGACAAGTAAAATTACAACAAATTATACTATGAAAGTTCATATAGATTAAAAGATGTGCTAAAATTTTAACAACAACACAAGCCAATAGCAATAACGATTCACTTCTTCTTTGATCTAAAAGTTTTAGATATTAAACACTTCTTTGATTTCTTTTTTTCCTTCTCCTTCTCTTTGAACCTAGCATACATGTGTGCCTCTTCTTCATGATCATTCTCCTCCTCCACTTCGTCATCCAATTCAACCTCCTCAGGTTGAGATGCACGCCCTTGTGACCTATATTATATATGGAAGATATATACCTGATACTTGAATGTAGATATAGAAATATAAAATTATTACTCATTCTAAGTAGAATACTTACATATACGCCGTGAAATCTTCTCGGAGCTTCGTCACCTGTTCCACCATCATCGCCATCTGCGACTACATTGGCCCATTGATGATTGGGACGAATGTGGTTGTGTGTACGACGGCTGGGAGTATGCAGAATATGAATGACGATGTTCCTCCCCATAGTATGGAGGAAGACCACCAAACGTCTTCTTCTTGTTCGCCACAACGTCCCTCTCCTCCAACACCTTATAAGATTTCCATCGTTTAATATGAAATTATATATAAAAAATGAATATAGTAAGTTAATATTTATCTATACCTGCTTTCATATTGTTTTATCAAATGGTGGTTGCTATCCAGTTGGATCACCACCCCATTTTTCTGCAGATAGTGTCAAATAACGATATTGAAATACAAAATGCAATATAGAAAAATGTGTTATAACATATCTTTTAATTGTAAATAAATTGATAGACTTACCAACAATTCTCCTGCTTCGGGAGTGGACCATTGCGATTCTTCTTCTTTCCCACTCATGTGGGACCTCGACCACCACTCCTGAAAAGATGGCTCTCTTTCCAACCTATCTGCCGAAAAATAATTTTAAGATGTAATAATAACATTGCATTATATTAAAGTAGATTTGAAAATTTTAATTTTATATTATAATACCATCTCCGCTCTAATCTGATTGTGGCTTTTAGAGGCACTTGTCGATTTAATCCTTTATTTTTGGCAGTTTGTCCTTCCCGTCGTGGATCTCCTTCCAAACTCCGCATCCGCAACGAATGCATCACAGAAACCCGCCCATCTGAAAGGAATATGTTATGAATATTGATTACTTTAAAAAGTATATTATAAATTATTTAAGAAACACAATACCTATCCTCCGTACACCATGCTGGCGGGAACCTCTTCATCTCCTCAAAATTCATCTCCTCGCATCCCGTCTTCGCATGCGAGTCTCTCCTTACCTTCAAAAATGTATTGCTCATTCTCTTCTCCGTCAAATGAATAAAGGCTCGAGTATAAGCCTCCTTCCCCAGATCCGGAACAAGGCGATTCCTACTCTGAAAATTACAACAAAATATTAGAAGAAAACGTGGCAAAAAATTTCTATATCACTGCTTAGAAATTATTCTTAGCAGAAACATGTCAAACAATCTCTCCTATTCTGTAGCAGGGATGCGACACCATCTAAATTGCATGCAAGTCAAGTGTGTCTTGATTATGATGGTTATCTCCTTTGCCACCTGTTGCTATTCAAAAAATCTCTGCATTTGGTAAAATTTGTAAATATGATACAATTTATAAATATTTGGTAAAATTGAAATGATGAAATTTATTAAAATCTTACATCCCATCCATCGTAACCTTCAACAAATGGTAGGACGTCGAAGTCTGTCCAGCTGCAGTAGGTAAAGGCACGGAGGTGCTCGGACGTCTAGAAGAAGGAAAATCAGATTCCATCGATGTCCGTGCAGGTATGGAGATCAGTACCAGGAATCCAGTAGGAGCGACTGAGGTAGATGGCTCTCCATAGCCGCCTACATAAAAGGGTGGGGGAGGATAACCAAGAAACTCGTAGTAGGCTATGACCCGCCGAACCTCGTCAACTGTGAATCTAAAACAACATCCTGGGTGGGCTGCCTAGTGGACGAAGGTGTGTCTGAGGAAGATGGACGCTTGGATCGATGTGATCCATGCGCCCCACCACGTCCAAAACCTACCATGACTGTAATCATGATGTAACAGTTAATTACATAGTTAGTACTAAAGATTTTAGTTAATTCGATAATAATAGTTTAAAAAAATTACAGCTAATCTTCATCATTTATTTCGGTGGGATTAAAGGATATTTCTTCATTTTCTTCATTTTTTGAGTTTTCTGAATCATCGTTTGTGGAGTCGGTATCATCTTGTAGGTCAACACATAACACCTCATTATCAGCCAATCAAATCGATTCGATGATTGTGACTTCTTCCGTTAAGTTTATTTGTTCATATATCGGTGTGAATGCTTCATCTATGTCATCTTCATGATGAGTGTAATCATTAGAAATATAGCCTTGAGAATTTATCTTCACAACAGTTAAAGTTTCAACGCTCTTTCTCTTCTTTGACACTTGTGATAGATAACATACTTGATCCACTTGAGAAGCTAAAACGAAGGGTTCAAATCTCCGTATAAGTTTTCTTGGTACCACGTCGACAATGTTATTTCTCCTATCGAGTATTAAACATCCATTGGGTTCATACTTATCACACAAGAAGAGAACTACATTATTTAAGCCTGGAATACTATATTCCACTTCAAGTATCTCCTTTAAAATTGCATAATAATTCATATGATCTTCCTCATAACAAGGTCTACGAACCATCACTCCATGATTTTGAGTTGTTAAATATTTACTGGAATTGAAGGTATGAAAACGATAACCATTGTCGCAACAAGAGTTTTAAGATCGGACCTTATAAACAGATCCTTCTCCAAAATATTTTAAAATATAAGTGTAAAAATCACCACCGTCCAACTGTTTTTAGCGGTCTTTAAACCAAGCTGGAAATTGATTCCTATAAATGCTCAGAACTTCGTTATCTGAATACATAGGTTTTTTCTCGATAATTTTCTTCCTAAATTCCCTAAAATTAGTAAAAGAAATATCATAATTACTTGAAATTGAATTTGCATATATACATAAAGTAATACAAATACGTACTAAACATATGGTGTCATTTCCTCGCAATTGTCTGATACGTATAACTCTGCAGCATCATTCTCCTATTTCGATAAGAAACGTTCAGTTGCCTTTCCTATGAGTTGAGTGGATTGACGAAATATATTGATACAAGGTTCTTCCTCCGAGTAAATTGTCTCATTCCTCATAAATCTATTGTGGATTGTCTCCACATCTTCTGGAAGATACCTAATGCAAAATGCTGCGACTTCCTCATATATATATATATTGCAAACTTATTGATCCTTCAACTTTACTTTTGTTTCGAACCTTTCTTTTAAGAAAGAACATAAACCTATATGGAAATAAGTTAACATTTTATTCAAATAATAAAGAATGCAAGAAGATTATTGAAATGCCCCTCCTCAACGGTAGCGCATCTCAACACCCATTCTCAGTATTACCCAACAACAATCATAACAACCTGCATGATATACCATTTATACAAAAAAAGGACATAGGGAAGAAAATCTAAGTTTCTATTGATAACAAAAGTCTACATACGGATAACAATAAGTCCTCAGAGTCTCTTTATTACATCATAAATAATTGGAAAGGATGGATAACAGAACTACTAAGAAACTAATCCTCAACCTTAACAACATCCTGCAGATGCACCACCAAAGATGTGGGCCTCTGTCTCCTGCTCTACACTTCTTGTTGGATTTCCAAAGAATGTAACTTATGAGTCAACTGACTCAGTAAGGATAAATAAATTATAAATTAAAAGAATATATGTATGTAATGCAAATGCGGTAACTGAACAAGTTTAGAAGAGAATATTTTTAAAATGCATATAACAAATTTCCACCACCTATTTTCTAGGCCTTTAACACGTATGCGATCAAAACAAAAACTTTGACATATCTTAATCCATACTTTCATTACTTATCACGGACTCGTTTGTTAAATGAGAAAGCCTGCATCAGGAATGAAGTCTGCAACACTCCAGTCATAGTGCAATCTAAAACCTGTGCGCAAACGTGATCCTTCATCTAGTCTAGTTGGTAGTACTCTGACACTCGAGACGGGGCGTATGGCTCCGAAGAGTCGCAACTCTGTCAATCGAGTCTGCCGGAGGAGTCTCGCTTGCTCCTTAACAAGTACAGCAAAAACAGATCTGTATGATGCAACGCACACGTGCATCCACCTCAATTCCACCAGAGTACCTACCACCCCCCTCCCCCCACTATATGATGCCCCTCGAGTGGGATGACTCACTGTCGGCTCAGCCGGACCACAAGGGTGTGCACCCACCTTGTTGTATTTATCCTTTATTCCATGCATGTATTGTTATACTTTACTCACAAGCAATAAATCGTAATCATGATTATGGTTTCCATTTCATCGAAAATTAAACAATAAATTTTAAGATCATTGGATCACAAACCTCACCCACTATATTATGCAATGTTGTTTAGTATGCTTAAAGGTATCCAACACATGACCCAAATCATGATTCCACCAACCTTCTCGATGCTAGTCAATAGCACCAAGCCAGATAACGAATGTCAAAATACGAACCATGTAGTATTCCAGAGATCATTAAGGTGCCAGTACTCCATATGGATTGAGCCTCATATGTTGATTTCCATCACATGTCCGGAAATCTTCGTTGGCATTTACAGAAAAATTAATCAACGCATTGTATTATACCCATAACTGATAAGCAACCCCAGACCTGGTTAGGCTCGTAGGTTGGAGACGTAACATCTAACTAAGTTTGGGAGAATACAATACGTATGAGATTTATTCGTGGAAATCAAAAGTTCATGTGGAATCTACCAATGACCAGCTTAGGCATAACTAATTCACCATACTGTACGATATAAACATTAACATTGAGAAAAAGGAAAGGAATCTTCCTACCATGATTGTACGTATATAAACTTATATAAGGCTAGTCATTTACCTAATTGATCTCTATGCAATTCCAAACATAGTACATGCATCAACAATTGATTCGTAATTATCTCAAATACACTCATTTTTCGTATTATAAAGAAATTCTGTGATAAGTGGATGGGAGTTACGTATTTGTTAGAAGTTATCATAGGTATAATATTATTTGAAAGTATTTGGATTGCTTATTAAGATAAAGCTATCTACCAAAAAATAACCTCCTTTTATTTCTTATTAAGACTATCTAAATAAACACCGTAATTATGATCATTAGTACATACTAATCCTTATGGAAGACATTACTATCTAGAGCGATAGTCCTAATATAGAGGTCGTATGTGTTAGGGTTATTTACCAACCCATCGATACTTGATATCAAAAGGTCTGATGCACGATGCCTTCATATGAACAACCCAAGAGTAAGGACGTGAATGTTTATGTATTAATCTATGAATCCTTCTCTATGTAAACGAGAACATCTTCCAAGAAAGGTTAATAGTATGATCGTAAATACCAATGCCTAATACAAACCTAACAATGAAAACAAAGCTTACGTAACTTATCGCATGGACAATTTAACATGAAGACATGCGATAAACCAACAGCAAGAGGGCGATCCCGGGGAAGGATCGAAAACGAAACATAAAACCCCAAAATTAACAAACTCCATCATCGCAAGGTTCGCGAAATAAATTAGAGAATGTCGAGATCCGTTACCTAGGCTAGTGCATGCATCCAATCCACGTGCTTGGTCGCTCGATCAAGAATCCGATGAGAGGGTTGCCTTTCCCTTGCGATGGTCCTCCTCGTCTTCTTTTTCTCACGAAACTACGTAGTTTCGAGAGCTTTTGATAATGGTGGTGGCACAATTCTCTCCTTGATTCTTTGGAGAAGGAGAGGGAAAATGAGATAAGAGGATGACTTGGGGAGGAAGAAAAAGATGGATTAGGGTTTGGAAAGGAGTGAGAATGAGGGAGATGAAGGGTGGGGGTCTTAATATATGTTAGAACTAAAACCCTAGTTTTAGGATCCCTAAAATAGCCTAAATTCGTAATTAACTTATCTAATCCCGTAACCATTTGTCCCCTCAATATCCATGACCCCTCTTCACCAAAATAGGCTTATCTCCCACATCCGAACTCAGAATTACGTGTTTTTGGACTCGTTGGAAAGCTTGCGACGAGACGCTTTTTTTGAGTATAATATTGAATAGCTTTTAAGATTTCGGAGAAATCGAAAAAATACGGGGTGTTACATCATAACAACCTTAAAATTAGTCTCGTCCCCAAGACTTAGGATGCAAAGGTGTAACATAAGAACCTTAAAAAGGTTGGACCCTATCGAGCAAAAGATAACAAACAAAAAAAGTATAGATTTCAGATTACCTGCAAAAAGGTGTGGATAGTCACGCCACATATCCGCCTCGGGTTCCCACGTGGCCTCCTCAGAGTTGTGTTGTTGCCAAAGGACCTTCACCAAAGGTATCTCCTTGTGCTTCAACTTCTTCACTGAATGATCAATGATCCGGACTGGTTCCTCCGAATAACTCATGTCAGTATCCACGTGAAGATCATCATAATTAATCACATGTAATGGATCATGCACATATTTTCTCAAGTTGGAGATATAAAAAACATCATGTACACCAGCAAGGTGAGGAGGAAGTGCAATCCTGTATGCAACTTTACCAATCTTTTCAAGAATCTCAAAAGGTCCGACAAATCGTGATGCTAATTTTCCCTTCACTCCAAATCCCTGAACTCCCTTCACGGGAGAAACTCTCAAGAAGACAAAATCTCCAACCTCAAAGCTAAGATCAGTGCGTCGTTTATCGCTATAGCTCTTTTGTCTACTCTGTGCAGTAAGCAATTTCTCCCGAGCTATCTTGACTGCCTTAGCAGTCTCCTCCAAGTACTCTATCTTATGTAGAAGGTTATGTCCAATCTCCGGCCAGCTCAGAGGTGTAGAACACCGCCTTCCATACAACGCTTCAAAAGGCTCCATGCCTATGCTAGCATGGTAACTGTTATTATATATAAACTCTACTAACGACAAATGGTCCTTCCACGTCCCTCTCCACGCCAGCACACATGCGCGAAGAAGATCCTCCAGTGTCTGAATCGTCCTCTCGGATTGTCCGTCGGTCTGTGGATGGTAAGCAGAACTGAGGCATAGTTTCACTTCTAAAGAACTCATGAATTCTCTCCAGTAGTGAGAGGTGAATCTTGGATCACGATCAGATACAATCTGCTTTGGCAACCCATGAAGTCTGACAATCTCCTTAATAAAAGATCATTGCAAGCTGTGAAGGAGTGCATGCCATACTGATGAAAGGGAATTGTGTCGAGGTCGTGTCTTTCCACAAGGCGGATCGACAGTCGCTGAGGTGACCTCAGACAGAATCCCAAATCAATCAACAATTAACCCACAATGAAATATATGCAATTAAATCAAAAATGTGGAGTTAAAATTTATTATAACTCTACATGTAAATGTGTATAGGTGTAAGCACAAGTAGAGGTCGAACACTGGGAGGCGAATGGTTGAGTGTGAAATTGGTTGCGCGGTTATTCAATTTCTTGGTTCATGTCCAATTCTTTATTGTTTTTGTGGGTTTTTAATTTTATATTTTTTATTTTATTTTTTGGTTTTATGATTTTTATTTTGATTTTAGATTTTATATATTTTTTTATATCTTTAATTATATAATATATATTTATTTACATAAAGAAATATATATGAGAAGAGAGAGAAATGTAGTATATGGATATATAGACATATATATATACTCAATATATTAAATATAATATTTTTTGGCTTTTTGTATTTTTCTAATTTTTATGTTATTTTTCTGGAATTTTGCTAATTTTTATGTAGTTTTAATTAAAAGATGTCCCTAATAAGGGACTAATTAGATAGGCCACAAATAATTTGGGTTTTAAAATATGAAATAAGTCCAAAAATAACCCAACTAAATTTTAATACATAAATAATAATAATATATAGATAATTATAAAATAGGAAAACATATCTTTGGTATTTTTAAAAGGTTTTTATATTTTTTCTAGGATTTTGGAGCTTCTTGAAATTTTTATATTTTCTTTTTCTATTTTTAGGGTTTTTCATTTTCTGGACTCAATATATATACATATACCATATATAATTTTTTTGGAATTTTTCAAAATGTTTTTATATTTTTGGCATTTTAGAAATTAGACAGTACAAAAAGGGCTCCTTTTTCATTTTTAATAATTAGGAGAAATGCAAAAAATGTAAAATAAAATATGGGTGTGAAAGAACATTACATGGAGCATCTATCCTAATTTTTCTGAATTTTTAGTCGCTACATAGGCATTTTTAATAAATAGAAGAAAGACACAAAAATTACACAGCCTGGCAGGGGCATTTTTGCAAATAAAATAACTATCAGGGGCATCAGTGCAAATATTACTACAGAAATAAACATTTATTTTTTTTTGGGGCTAATTTACAATTTACAAAATCCGCCAGGGCTTCTGTGCAAAAGTCACGCGCCTCACGTGGGACTGCACGTGAGGCGCGGAGGGACCTAATCGCAATTACAGAAACTACAGGAGGCCTACTGTAAAAATTACAATTGATTTACAACGTGAAATTTTATTTATGACATTAAAATATAAATACAAAAAGGCGGGGGATATATCTAAAATTTACCCCCGAAGGTGCGCGATCCAATGGCTGATCTTCGTCCACTTGACACGCGTCGCCTCCACGTCTGTCGATGCCGCTTCGACGATGGGCGGTGAGGATTAGATCACCCGAGGTGATCTGATGGTCTGAGCGCTGCTCCATCGGACGGCTGTGATTAAACCTGGGACTTCATCTTCATCCAACGACGGAGAGGACGTCTGGAAGAACGGGGAAGAACGCTCGCCTGGGCGAGCTTCCTTCGGTGAGAACTCGCTGCTCCGCCGGCCTTTGCTGCTCCTGAAGGTCCTTACACGTCCTGGGTGCTCCATTCTCTCTGTTGGAGGCTTCAGATGGGTCAGAGGCCCACTGGAGCGCCCTTGCGAGGTCGGAGAAGGCAAGGTGCTCGAGGTACCTCCGACGGCATGCACTTCGTCTCCTGGTGCTTCTTGGCGCACTAGACCTGCACAGAACGACCACATGGCTCGAGGGCTTCACCCTCGATCTGGATTTGAAGCTGTTAGCACGAAAATGGGCGAGGTGGCGAAGATTCCGACGAGCGGCGGAGTTGAAGCTTCGTTTCGCGAATCCAGAAGGGATCCGGTTGGGCAGAGGTGACTGGGAGATGAAGAACTGGAAGGGAGTGAAGTGGGGTGGTCGTAGTGGTCGGAAAACAGGCGGGGGTACGGTGGAGAAGTCGCCGGAGCGGAGCTCCGGCGAACTTCGAATTACCTAAACTAGGCTATTCCAATGATCTAAATGCAAAATAAAAGATAGGAATGAAAAGCGGGGATAAAAATCTACCTAAGAAAATAAGTGCGCAGCTCGAACTTGGCTAGATGGCCAAGGAGCAGGACGATTGTCGGAGCGCCGCCGTGGGCGCATCTCCTTCCTCCGCGAGCCTTGACGAGTCGCTAAATACGGTAATTAATTTGGTCACGTTGTAATATGTGTACTTAGCGATCCGGTCAGAACCGAGAGAAGAATCTCCGTGAAGAGTGTCTCGGCTTAATTTATATCCCGGGCAAGTCCGGGGTCGAACTCAGGGAGGCAAAGGAACAACTTTAGGTTTAATTTTAAAATAAAGATCTAGATTTCCAAGTGGTATTTTTTAGATTTTTTTATTGCTAATAGAATGCAAATGCAAGTGAATTACAACACTAAGAAAACACACAACAAGGCCAAATTAATTTTAATGTCAAATTAATCCAATTCAGCCAAATTATATTTTTCCTAGAGTCCTAATCCAGAGATGAATGCAAGTTACTTTTTTTGGAATTTTAGGGGTTAAAATGCAACAAGGAAAAATGCACACTGTTTATGGGGTTTTTCGCAATTTCTCACACGAACAGTAAGCAAAAATCATGAAAAAATTACTGGAATATAAACATGATGCAAAGAGACTACAGTAATATTTTTGGATTTTTTTGAAAAGTTATGAATTTTTTATGGATTTTTTAGTGAAATCAGAGTGACAGTGAGTAAATAATTTCTAATAAATCAACGTTATCAAATTAATCAGGGTGCGAATTATCTCAAGTAGATGTTTTCATGTGGCATACAGGAGACTTGAAATTTCGCAAAAAGGATGTACGTGTATTTAATTAAAAATCAAATACCAAAAACACTCTACAATTTATTTCAGGCAAAAGACATCTCCATTTTGGACGAAATTTGGACAGTACGTTCATCACACTTTAAGGCATCACAAATATTTTTTGTAGAATTTTTAGAGCAACAGTGTGTGAGATATAATTTTAAGATCACGGTTTGGGTAAAATATGCAATATTTCAGTTAAACAATTATAATTAATTACCCATGAGTCACAAAAATACCAATAAATATCCAGAAGGTAGAGAATTAGTTGCTCAACACAATGTCATTTTTCATTAAAGAAAAAGATGCATAAACGATGTCCAAATTGAAGTGCGAATACAGGGATATCTTTGCAAATACAAAAAAAAATTATAGTGCAAATATATACGGGGACTGTTATGCAATATTAGAAACTATACATAAAAGTTATGCAATTTGTACAAAATAAAAAAAACTACCTTCGTCTTCCTCCTTGGTACGAGAAGATGAACCCAACGCAGGGGAATAGCGTCGGCGGCGCGGCCGTGCGCAGCCGCAAGGAGGAGGCTCGGCGACTGACGGAGGGGCGCTGGGAAGGCGGTGTGGTAGCTCGCGGCGGGCGGAGGGTGGTGGAGAGAGCCGCCCGCAACGGCGGGAGGCGCGGTCTGCTGGGGCGGCGTCGCCGCAAGAGAAGCGGCCACCCGCGAGAAGGGGAGGAGGCCGGTGACCGGCCGAGGGCCGCGCAGTAACTGCGGAGAGGGGGGCGGCGGCTGGGCCGCTGCTGCTCCCGTGAAGGAGATGGGGCGACGGCGGCGCCAGCCGCTACCGCTCCCTTTTTTTGTTTTGTTTTTATTTTTTTTGATTTTCTACTGTTGCAAAAGAAAGGATTTTTTTTGTTTATAAATTTTTTATATTTTTTTAGTTTTGTTAAAACAGTGAATAAACAAGATGAAAAAAAACTGTGATCATGGTGATGAAGATAAGGATATAAACATATGGTGGATTTTTTTTGGGAGGTGAAATGATGTGCTAAAAAATATGCAAAAATGACAAGATAATAAAATTACCTACGATGAACGCGGGCGCCTATGGAGTGCTCTCGTGAGCACGGTCTTCGCTCAAATCACCAGCGAGCGATGAGCTCGAGCAACGCGCATATGCGGCTGCGATGTTGGCTAAAATGCCAACGGATCTCACCGGAGAGAGGGCCGTCGTTGCTCGACCGCGGTTGCGTCGCTGTCACCGATTCAACTCAGGGCACTAGGCTCTCCTCACATAAAGATGGATCAAAGGCAAATTGAGGAGGATGGAATGTATATAAAGAGATGGAAAAAATGGAAGTTAGAATTAAGATGGAGTGGGATGGAGGTTAATAAAATGGTGGAGTTGAATTAGAAGTTAGAAAAATGGTGGGGTTGAATGGAGGTTGGTGGTATAGAGTTGAATGGTGGTTATTGTAGAGAATGGAAATTAAATAAATAATGATATAAAGTATGCTACTTTAAATACAACAAAAATAAAGAGGGAAAAAATGGTGAATTTACAAGTGAATACATACAACATGTACATTTTTTTGTTTGCTTTTCTAATATGTATTTTTTTCTTTTTAATAAGAGATATTTACAACGGAAAAAATACAATAAAATAGTATAATCAAAATATAACACAAGTATGATTTTTTTTTGTATTTTTACTAATTAAGAAAGATAAAATAAAAATGAAGAAGGAATGAATATATACATAATATACAATGTACATCTAGGTCCCAAAACCCAACTTTTGCAAATGAGCTCCGATTTTAATGAAACCACTTCCGTTGGATAGATAATTTTCTAACTTGAACTTTAAAAGTGAGTTTGGTGAATTTGGAGTTCATACGGAGCGGGAATTTAGCTTGGAAGTTGGTCTTTACGGCTTTTTCCCTTTGGGATCTAGGAGCATTTATTTGAGGTAAATTTTATTTTATATTTTTGTATTTTTATATACATTGATATGAACATGTTGGAGAAAGAATTAGCCAAAAAGGAGTTGAAATGAAATTATTAAAAATACATAAAGTTTTGGGCTATTTACATGTGAAAAACTCCTTTGATTTTGCGGCTTTTTATGTGTAATTTATTTTGTACATCTAATATACAATAATTAGTGTGTTTTATTTACAAGAATCATTTTGTTAATTTATGGATTTTATGGATATTTATTTGGGATTTTACTTGGGGATTTTGCTAAGATCAAGATATTAAGATGATGAATCGTGGATTCATCACCCCCCTATACTTAAACTTTGCTAGTCCTCGAGCAAATAAAGAATGACTAAGTTGGGTTTACCCCTGACTGTGCATGTGAATACAATACTTGATCCGTTCAAGAACTCTCGGTTTTAGAGATCCTAAAATTCTAAGCTGAACCAAGCTCTAGTCAAAAGGTATCCAATTTCCCTAATCATCAGACTCTCTTTGTATACATAGATAGTAGGGATATGACTTTAAGTGTTGACCGCAGTTACAAGAGTAGAGTCACAACGTCACCCAAGGTTCCGGTCCAAGAGACTCTCCTATGGACCCAATCCTCAACACTAGGGAATAAATCATTTCTTGCATCCAATCCACCGTCTCTTTAGTTGTCAGACTTGAAAGTGTAGATGGAAGGCCAGTTGATGGAGGGCATAGGATTGTGTCATTTCTTCTCTCCCTCTCATTGGAACAAGGATCCTCTCGAGTGCCTTATTACTCAACACATTTTTTTGGTGTTGATCAGTGCGTCAGTCAAGAGAAGTTGGAGCCGTCTGCACTTGTTTTCCTGGGAGTACACCGGGGTGTGTCTTTTTTGAGTATCTATTATACCTTCTACACCCAGACTTGTAGCATTTACGATGCAGAGCCCTTTTTTGGTGCAAGCCCGACTCCTGGTCCTAATAGAGGTGGTCCAAGTGGACACTTTGAAATGGTTGGGAGCGCTCGCCTTTGGTGGAAGCTCTTTGATAATTGACTTTGTAAGGAATGAGAGCTTTTCTTTGACATTTCATTGCTTTGTAGTATTTTTTGCTAGCTCCACTGCTTTTACCAAGAGTTGGCGCACACTGATCAACAAATTTTTTATTTTATCACACCCTGGCACATAGGTAAATGTCAAGAGATAGTACAAGAACCATGTTCTCATACTGGCTAAAGATGCTGACACTCAGGTTTCATGAAGCCTTCATTGATTTTATCCCATCCTCGAGCATCATTAAATCAAGTCCAAACTCAAATCCCTCATCCCAGATCCTCAAGTGAAATTTCAACTCATCTCATCATAACTGCAGTCGTGTATGTGAGGTGCTGATCATATTCTTAAGGTAGAGACTAAGCATGCAATATAGCATACAAATCTTTCAAACTAGGGAAATGTGAATAATTAAGTCAAGGACCCTAATGACTAAGGCTGGTTAACTCAAAATAACAAGACCTCATAAACCAAGTGTTCTTGAACATCACTAGTCTTGTGTGAAAGTGAATGTGTCAAGGGTTAAACCAACTTATTAGTTAGTTTTTAATAGTATTTTTTTATGATTTTTTTATTTTTTTATGTTTTACAAAAAAGTTTTTTCAAAAAGTTTTTTTTCTGACAAACAAAGGCAAAGAAGTTTTTTTTTGTTAGAAAAGTTTTGCTCTTTTTTTTTCAAGAGTTTTTTTTGAAAGATAGGTACATAAGAAAGGATTTTAAAGAAATTTTTTTTTTGAAAAGTTTTTTTTTGAAAAGTTTTTTTTATATACTTTTTTTGAAAAATATAGATAAATAAGAAAGGACACTTTTTTTTTGAAATTTTTTTTAGAGCAAATAAGAAAAGAGAACAAAAAACATCTTTTTTGAAAAGTTTTTTTTAAGAGTTTTTGAAAAAGTTCTTTTTTTTACCTACCCCATAATTATTGTATAATATATACAAAAATACGTGAAAGTACAAGCTATGGGTAAAGTATATATATAATGTATACACGCCCCCCTATACTTAGCATGTGCTATGTCCTCATGGCATAAGAAGCGAGAAAAAGACATAGCTCGTGCTAAGCGTAGGATGGCTAAAATAATAAACAGTATAGAAGTCGATACGCCCCCCCTATACTTAGGCTCTGGATAGCCTAAGTGTAGAAGAAGAGCAAAAAATGGGGGCGGACGAGGTCAAGAGTAGAAATGGATGAGTATGTACACACGGCGGGCATCGACTCCCCCTATACTTAGGCTCTTGGTAAGCCTAAGTATAGGACAAGAGTAAGTGTGAGAACCGATGTGATCTGGAGAATATACAAAGAAGGGAGAATGCACAAGAGTGATTGAATTTTCTAAGATGTTGAATCTTGATGCTGCATCTTCATGATGAGTAATATGATGTATCTGCTCTGTGCTCGCTCTGCATGAAGTTGATGACCTCGACTTGGACTAACTGCTCTTTTGAATCAACAAAATGCTTCAACAGTTGTCCATTCACCACATGAGCTTGTGCACCATCTGTGAGATCAGCTATCTCTACACTTCCATTCTCGTGCACTTTCTTAACAACAAAGGGACCCGTCCATTTAGATTTGAGCTTCCCATGGAACATATTCAACCTGGCATTGAACAACCATACCTTTTGTCCAGGGACAAAGTCTTTGCACCTAATGTGTTGATCATGCCATCTCTTTACTTTGTCCTTATAAATCAAACTGTTGTCAAATGCCCTGTTTCGGATTTCCACGAGCTCGTTCAAGTTCAAGTCTCGACAAAGCTTCCCTAGGTGACAACTCCAGTTAATCTTCTTAATTGCCCATTCGGATTTATGAATCAATTCTGCGGGCAAATGGCATGGCTTGCCATAGATCATTCTAAATGGTGAAGTACCCAATGGTGTCTTGTAGGCTGTCCTATAGGCCCACAGAACTTGGTCCAAAAGCTGAGACCAGTTCTTCCTATCGGGACGAACCAATTTCTGCAAAATACTCTTCACCTCTCTGTTCGAAACCTCTGCCATGCCGTTGGACTGTGGGTGGTAAGGATTAGTAACTCTATGCTCAAATCCATAGTCCTTAGCTAAAGATCTCATATCTCGGTTCACAAAATGGCTACCCCCATCAGATATCAAAACTTTTGGCACCCCGAACCTAGCAATAATATGATCTCTCACAAACTTACAGACAGTCTTGCTGTCTGCGGTTCGGGTTGGGATAGCCTCCACCCACCTGGATAAATAGTCAACCGCCAACAATATGTACTCATGTCCTTGGCTGTTGGGAAAGGGACCCATAAAATCTATGCCCCATGCATCAAAAACATCAAAAATAATCATCGGTTGCATAGGCATCTCATCTCTCTGTCCAACTGTCCCTCCCATCCTTTGACAGATCGGGCACGACCGTACAAAATCAATGGCATCTCTAAACAAGGTCGGCCAATACAATCCACATTGAAGTACTTTGTGAGCGGTTCTCTTTCCCGAATGGTGTCCTCCAGCCTAAAGTGAATGACAATAGGTGAGGACACTCTGGTATTCCTCCTGAGGAATACACCTTCTCCAAACACAATCCGGTCCTTCGAAGAAAAGGAAAGGATCGTCCCAGTGGTATCTCCTCGAATCCGACTTCAGTCGGTCAATACTGCTCCTAGTCCAACCATGGGGAACCTGCTTGGAGACAAGATAGTTCACCATGTTGGCATACCACGGGAGTGAGTCAATAACACAAATTGACTCATCTAGGAAGGTCTCTCTAATCCGCTCAAAATCAGGAGAATCCTTAAGTTCAATCCAAGAAAGGTGATCAGCCACAACATTCTTCACTCCAGGTTTATCCTTTATCTCCAAATCAAATTCCTGGAGGAGTAAAATCCACCTAAGAAGACGCGCCTTCGCGTCCTTCTTTTCCATTAAATATCGAATGGCTGTGTGATCTGTATAAATTGTCACCTTAGAGCCCAAAATATATGATCTGAACTTCTCGAGGGCCCATACTACTGCGAGCATTTCCTTTTCAGTCACTGTATAGTTTTTCTGTGTAGGATCTAAAACTTTGCTCGCATAATGAATCGCAAACGGAATCCCCTCTCGCCGTTGTCCTAACACAGCTCCTATAGCAAAATCTGAAGCATCAGTCATGATCTCAAAGGGGAGAGACCAGTCAGGAGCTTGTAGGATAGGCGAGGCACAAATCTTCCTCTTCAAGAGCTCAAAGGCCTCCAGACACCTGTGATCTACAATGAACTCTGTGTCTTTCCCTAAGAGCTCATTCAGTGGGCGGGCGATCTTTGAAAAATCCTGAATGAATCTTCTATAGAATCCAACATGCCCTAAGAATGACCGCACTGACTTCACGTTGGTAGGTGGTTCGAGTTTCTTGATCACCTCCACCTTGGCAGGATCAACCTCCATTCCCCTTTTGGAGATGACATGCCCCAACACGATACCCTCCGTCACCATAAAGTAACTCTTCTCCCAGGAGAGTACCAGATTCACCTCTCTACACCTCGTGAGGACTCGGTCCAAGTGCGCTAAACATGTATCAAAAGAATCACCATGGACCGAGAAGTCATCCATGAATACTTCCAGGAAATCTCCCACCATCTCGGCAAATATGGCTATCATGCACCGCTGAAATGTGCCCGGGGCATTGCAGAGCCCGAATGGCATGCGCCTGAAAGCATAAGTGCCGAATGGACAAGTAAATGTGGTCTTTTCCTGGTCCTCAGGGGCTATGGCCACCTGGTTGTAGCCTGAGTACCCGTCAAGAAAACAGAAGAACTCTTTCCCTACTAGTCTCTCCAAGATCTGATCAATAAAAGGCAAGGGAAAATGATCTTTCTTGGTCGCAGCATTCAGGCGCCTGTAGTCAACACAGACACGCCACGACGTAGGTACTCGTGTCGCGATCTCTACCCCCTCCTCGTTGGTGACCATCTGAATTCCCGACTTCTTCGGGACAACATGAAGTGGGGCCACCCACTTGGAGTCAGAAATAGGGTATATAAACCCTGCTTTGCACCATTTCTCAATCTCTTTCTTCACCACTTCCCGTAGATTGGGGTTAAGTCTCCTTTGGAACTCACGGGAAGGTCTCACATTATCCTCAGTAAAAATGTGGTGCGAGCAGAGAGCGGGGTTGATGCCCACGAGATCCGACACTGTCCAGCCTATTGCTTTGCGGTTCCTCTCTAAGACCTCTAACAACCTAGACTCCTGTTCTAAAGTCAAGTATGAGCTAATGACGACAGGATATCTCTCTTTGGGTCCCGCAAGAAAGGCGTACTTAAGTGTAGGAGGTAGTGATTTCAGTTCTGGCAATGTGGTATCATCAAGCAGATCTGGCTGAACTGAATCTGAATCTGGTTCCGTGCTGCGTGAAGGTGGGCTAAGCTGAGTAGTACTCGCCACCAAATCAGAAGTAAAGGGAGTCGGATCGCCAAAGAAACGCGGTAGTTCAGCCAAAGTCGCGTCCGACTCATCTTCTATATCCCATGATCGTTCCGAAGGGGATGGAACTGACAGATCCAGATGGATCTCTGTGTCATCATGGGAATAGATAGAGGCATCTCTCACAAGATCAGACAACACCTGGCAAACTGCATCATCCACTATACCCTTTCCAGATGAAAGGGACTCGCTCTGTCCTGAAGGAATCTGTCCCCGAATCCCAACTGTGCTAATCAAACTGCAATCTGCCTCTGAAGATGAATACTCTGTGCTACTCTCTGAATCGGGTCGCTGACACTTGGTTTGCTTCATCTCAAGGTTCACTTCTCCGCCTGGAGAACGGAACTTCATCATTCCCGTACCATAATCGAAAGCTGCGCCTGCGGTCCTAAGGAAGGGCCGCCCAAGAATGATCTGAGATTCTCTCCAATGATTGGGGGTCTCCATGTCCAAGACTGTGAAGTCAACTTGATAGTTCTGCCCCTCAATCGAGATAACGACATTCTTCACTTCTCCCTTAGGTCTCTTCATTGAACGATCTGCGAATTGGAGTAAAGCTCTAGATTTGCGAAGTGGTCCCAACTCCAATTTCTGATATAATGCTAAGGGAAGTAAGTTGATCGAAGAACCGTTATCTAAGAGTGTGCGTGCAAACGCAATGTCGTCAATACGACTCTCCACATAATGAGCACCCATGTCTCTCTTTTTCCTTGGCAAAGTCTGATTCTTAAGACAATAGGTTGTGGCTACCGATAAGACATGTGTCTTTATATTTCGGTTATCTTTCTTCCTGCTAACCCTTGTAGGTGTGCATCTCATCTTAAGGTATTTTTGGAAGGCAGGATGGTTAGCCACATATTCATCAAATGGCACCTTGACTGTGATATTTTCTTTACAAAACCGTGCCATATCGGGGTCATCTTTCTGAATCTTTTTGATGCGCTTTCCTGCCGTAAGAGCACGGGGGAAAGGGATTGAAGCTAGGGAAACAGAGGATGAAGAATCTGAATCATGAACTGAAAGATCATTCTTTGACTTAACGGAAACAGAGTTCTTCATACAAGAATCTTTTTGATGCAACATGGACTCAAAATCTAAACTATCTACTACAGGTTGTGGAATAGAAGCTGGAGTGGTATCCGCCAAAACCGGAGATGCAAGGTCCTCCGTAGACTCAGAAGAATATCCATGCTGACGATGCTGCATACATGCTCTCCTCCTCCTCTCGGCTCCCTGAATGGAAATCCTTGAATGATGCTGATGGGGCTCCGAAATATGATGCCTCTCCTCCTCATCCTCTGAAGACTCCTCAGGTAGAGCTCCAGAGATGCCCCTCCTCGTATCCCTCGCCCGGTCAGGTACGGTCATGGTCCTTCCGCTTCTGAGTGACATGTGGTTAGCCTCGTCACACGAAAGAATCTCATGTTCAGATCTAGGAGATGCTGAATAGTATACCTGACTAAAATGCTGCTGAGAACTAGATCTGTTCAGGCTGTTGGGGTTAGCCTGAACTTGGGCTGGGATAGAGGTAGAAGGTGCAGTCTGCTCGTCTCGCCATCTAGACAGGCGGTTGACATCCACCCGTAAGTCATGAATCTCATTCCTGTAGGAACGTAGCTCGTCGAGTATCTGCTGCTGTATATCCACGGGACTAGACGAAGAAGGAAGTGGATAAGACTGGGAAGAAGAACGGGAAGACTGGCCCTGCTGGCCAGAGTACTGCCTCTGCTGCTGCTGCTGGGGTTGTGGGCCCTGCTGGCCCGCCTGGTAATGGCCCTGTCGGCCATGCTGCTGGTACTGCTGCCTCTGCTGCTGGGGTGGCTGGAATCCAGGGCTCTGCTGTGAAGGAGGTGGTGCGGAGGTGAATGCGGTGTTGTGAAAGGTCGGGGGACGCTGGTAGGTCTGTCGGTCTCCCGTACTTCCCTGCCTGGCAGGATCCTGAGTATATCATACTCCATTCACCTCCCAAACCGGTGGAGGCTCCTCTTGTACTGTCTCTGCTAATGGAGGTGGCTGCTGGAAAGAGTGGGTGTAGGATTGGTCCTGCTCCCACGGCTGGGGTTGCCCTGACACCAACTGCTCCTGAACATGGTGAACTCGGTATACGGGAGCAGAGGGTGCAGTCACAGCAGGTATCTTTATCTTAGATACCTTCTCAGTCAACTCCTCCATCTGTTTTGGAAGTTTGGAGACACTCCGATCTAACTCATCAATCCTCCTGTCGATCCTCTCGACTACAGTAAGCTTGTCAGCAAGAAGTCCCATGCTAGGGATCACATCCTGAGAGAGATCAACTACAGCTGATTTTCCCCCTCCAAGTGAGAGTGAACTGGGGGATGGTGTATAGGCCCTGCTGGCCATCTGTGAGCGGCTAGTTTCAGCCATCTGCTCGAATACCCTCCAGACGGTATCCGCTCCTCGTGATGTATAGCTGCCTCCACAGGCAGCGCTCACTAAACCCTGCATCTCAGGGTTGAGACCAGTAAAGAATGATTGGACCAAGATATTGTCATCTAATCCATGACAAGGACACTTCTGCAAGATGTCCTTGAATCTTTCCCAAGCA
The DNA here is from genome assembly GCA_037367405.1 of Ottelia alismoides. Taxonomy (NCBI): domain Eukaryota; kingdom Viridiplantae; phylum Streptophyta; class Magnoliopsida; order Alismatales; family Hydrocharitaceae; genus Ottelia; species Ottelia alismoides. The sequence continues at coordinate 276,508 of JAZKJV010002120.1, read as the reverse complement.
TCACAGAAGGCTTCATGGGGTAATTGGGAAAAACTCGAAATTCACGTCCTCATCATGTTAGTTCTACTCAAAGGGTAGAACTTCTTCAAAAACATGTCCTTGAACTGGGCATATGTGGTGACAACGATCCCAAGATTCTTTACCCAGTAATCAGCTTTGCCACCCAAGGCAAATGGAAGGGCTTTGAGCCTAATATAATCTTGGCTAACATTTTGATTTTTGAGGTTAGCGCAGATGAGCTCAAAGTCCCTTAGGAATTCATATGGTTCCTCAGAAGCATTCCCATCAAAGTGTGGCAACAGGTTCAGAAAATGCGGCTTCAATTCAAAATCAACCTCAGGCTCGGCCGGATTCAAGCAGTTCCGAATTTGATATTGTCCGGGGTTATACGCCGCATCCATTGGTAGTTGGACCCCAACATTTAACTATCCTAACTGAGCTCTCAATAATGCTTGTTGCTGCTCAGATGCAGCTAATCTGGCAAGTATCATTCTCATTGGGTCTTCATTGTTCTCTTCTTCCTCTTCTTTCTTCTTTGGAGGCATTTTACTTGTGTCTTCTATATGGCCTGAATCAGCAATGTGTTCTTGATTAGAAGAGGATTTATGAATCAAGATATTCTCATCGAGGCGAAGGTCTTCCTCGGTGAGGTGGGAAGAGAGAAAGGGAATGGTTTGAGAGTAACCATCCCGAGAGTGGGTGATCCTGGGCTCAAGAGGGTCATGAGTCCAGGTTGGTCCATGTTGCGCATGGACCTCTAAAGACATACTTCTTGGAGGGTTCAACGGGAAATTCGCAAGGTCCGAATAATTATCCCCCCAACCAGTCATCTTCGATGTCAAAAGAACCGATTAGAACACGATATTTCAATGAGGCGCTAGTTATACAGTGCACGTAAATGTGCGGAGTAAACTCACACAATACAAACACAATTCAAACCCTCGGTTTCACCAACTCAACACGTGAGGACCGTAAGAGTTCGGTCGAATTATCTTGTCAATTTTAGTTGGTGAGAATACAATCTTGGAAAGATTAACGAGCTGTTAGGTGTCCGTATTTTCCTACAGACTGACCCGGTTCTTACGACTAGTGTCGCCTGAAAATAAAGAACCAGTAGTAAGTAAGAAATCCAGACTTGGCTCTATCCTAGGGTTGTCTCTCTCTCACTTGCAAGTAAAACAAACAATGAGGGCTTTATGCACCCGAGAACAAGGGTTCTTTTTATTCCAATTTTTTAAATCGACCTGCTCAATTCAGTCCCAATTTTAGAGTTAGGTTATCACTTGAAATTTATGTGAACACACAAGCACGTCTACCGTTCAGTCCCAATTTCCTTTTGACCTTAAGTTATAAAACAAGAGGGGAATCGGAAATCAGAATGCAAACGAGAAACTATGATGCATGCTCAGAAGAAGTTATACTTACAGTGAATCCTAGCACTCTTCATGCGTTATGCAAAACTGAATTTGTAAATATTACACTAAATGCATGCAGATCGAGAAAAACCGCACCTAAACAGTATACTATTAGCGGGGAAGAATTGATTGAATTTTGAGCTAAGTAGTACGTGTCTATGTGCGTCTCATTATGAATCTTATAAGATATGTGAATCTTCTAAGATATGTGTGGCCTAATTTACGATGGGCACAAACAAGTTTGAATCTAAACTACCGTGTGCCTAATCCTTAAGTTCGCCACTCAAGTCAAGCCCCACCCTCGCCGGAGAGTGAAACAGGCTCGACACACCACAAATAATGTCCAAGTCTTTTTTACACACGCGAGCTCTCAAACAAGAGCCGCTATAAAGGAGCAACTACCCAAATAATTACAACAATTTACAAAAACTCTCTCAAAGATAAATAAATTCTCCAAGCTCTTCAGCAGTCGGCGCGCGTCGCGTCCGTCGACCTCCGATGCACTCCAAGTCCACCGGGCCCTCGCAAGGAAAATGAGGTTTATATTAGAGAGATAAACAACAAAATATATACAAAAATATTGAAGAGAAAAAATGACAGAAAATGGATTAATTACAAAGTGGCTCGGGGGTCAGACTACCCGAGTAAATGAAATCTAAATCAAAATTTTTAAACTAATCCCTAAGCCGTTTGCCTCCCCAGCAACAGCGCCATCTGACGAGTCGCTAAATACGGTAATTAATTTGGTCACGTTGTAATACGTGTACTTAGCGATCCGGTCAGAACCAAGAGAAGAATCTCCGTAAAGAGTGTCTCGGCTTAATTTATATCCCGGGCAAGTCCGGGGTCGAACTCAGGGAGGCAAAGGAACAACTTGAGGTTTAATTTTAAAATAAAGATCTAAATTTCCAAGTGGTATTTTTTAGATTTTTTTATTACTAATAGAATGCAAATGCAAGTGAATTACAACACTAAGAAAACACACAACAAGGCCAAATTAATTTTAATGTCAAATTAATCCAATTCAGCCAAATTATATTTTTCCTAGAGTCCTAATCCAGAGATGAATGCAAGTTAATTTTTTTTAGAATTTTAGGGGTTAAAATGCAACAAGGAAAAATGCACACTGTTTATGGGTTTTTCGCAATTTCTCACACGAACAGTAAGCAAAAATCATGAAAAAATTACTGGAATATAAACATGATGCAAAGAGACTACAGTAATATTTTTGGATTTTTTTGACAAGTATGATTTTTTTATGGATTTTTTAGTGAAATCAGAGTGACAGTGAGTAAATAATTTCTAATAAATCCACGTTATCAAATTAATCAGGGTGCAAATTATCTCAAGTAATTGCTTTCATGTAGCATACAGGAGACTTGAAATTTCGCAAAAAGGATGTACATGTATTTAATTAAAAATCAAATACCAAAAACACTCTACAATTTATTTCAGGCAAAAGACATCTCCATTTTGGACGAAATTTGGACAGTACGTTCATCACACTTTAAGGCATCACAAATATGTTTTGTAGAATTTTTAGAGCAACGGTGTGTGAGATATAATTTTAAGATCACGGTTTGGGTAAAATATGCAATATTTCAGTTAAACAATTATATTTAATTACCCATGAGTCACAAAAATACTAATAAATATCCAGAAGGTAGAGAATTAGTTGCTCAACACAATGTCATTTTTCATTAAAGAAAAAGATGAATAAACGATGTCCAAATTGAAGTGCGAATACAGGGGTATCTTTGCAAATACAAAAAAAAAATTATAGTGCAAATATATACGGGGACTGTTATGCAATATTAGAAACTATACATAAAAGTTATGCAATTTGTACAAAATAAAAAAAAACTACCTTCGTCTTCCTCCTTGGTACGAGAAGATGAACCCAACGCAGGGGAATAGCGTCGGCGGCGCGGCCGTGCGCAGCCGCAAGGAGGAGGCTCGGCGGCTAACGGAGGGGCGCTGGGAAGGCGGTGTGGTAGCTCGCGGCGGGCGGAGGGTGGTGGAGAGAGCCGCCCGCAACGGCGGGAGGCGCGGTCTGCTGGGGCGGCGTCGCCGCAAGAGAAGCGGCCACCCGCGAGAAGGGGAGGAGGCCGGTGACCGGCCAAGGGCCGCGCAGTAACTGTGGAGAGGGGGGCGGCGGCTGGGCCGCTGCTGTTCCCGTGAAGGAGATGGGGCGGCGGCAGCGCCAGCCGCTGCCGCTCCCTTTTTTGTTTTGTTTTTATTTTTTTTTGATTTTCTACTGTTGTAAAAGAAAGGATTTTTTTGTTTATAAATTTTTTATATTTTTTTAGTTTTGTTAAAACAGTGAATAAACAAGATGAAAAAAAACTGTGATCATGGCGATGAAGATAAGGATATAAACATATGGTGGATTTTTTTTGGGAGGTGAAATGATGTGCTAAAAAATATGCAAAAATGACAAGAAAATAAAATTACCTACGATGAACGCGGGCGCCTATGGAGTGCTCTCGTGAGCACGGTCTTCGCTCAAATCGCCAGCGAGCGATGAGCTCGAGCAACGCGCGTATGCGGCTGCGATGTTGGCTAAAATGCCAACGGATCTCACCGGAGAGAGGGCCGTCGTCGCTCGACCGCGATTGCGTCGCTGTCACCGATTCAACTCAGGGAACTAGGCTCTCCTCACATAAAGATGGATCAAAGGCAAATTGAGGAGGATGGAATGTATATAAAGAGATGGAAAAAATGGAAGTTAGAATTAAGATGGAGTGGGATGGAGGTTAATAAAATGGTGGAGTTGAATTAGAAGTTAGAAAAATGGTGGGGTTGAATGGAGGTTGGTGGTATAGAGTTGAATGGTGGTTATTGTAGAGAATGGAAATTAAATAAATAATGATATAAAGTATGCTACTTTAAATACAACAAAAATAAAGAGGGAAAAAATGGTGAATTTACAAGTGAATACATACAACATGTACATTTTTTTGTTTGCTTTTCTAATATGTATTTTTTTCTTTTTAATAAGAGATATTTACAACGGAAAAAATACAATAAAATAGTATAATCAAAATATAACACAAGTATGATTTTTTTGTATTTTTACTAATTAAGAAAGATAAAATAAAATGAAGAAGGAATGAATATATACATAATATACAATGTACATCTAGGTCCCAAAACCCAACTTTTGCAAATGAGCTCCGATTTTAATGAAACCACTTCCGTTGGATAGATAATTTTCTAACTTGAACTTTAAAAGTGAGTTTGGTGAATTTGGAGTTCATACGGAGCGGGAATTTAGCTTGGAAGTTGGTCTTTACGGCTTTTTCCCTTTGGGATCTAGAAGCATTTATTTGAGGTAAATTTTATTTTATATTTTTATATACATTGATATGAACATGTTGGAGAAATAATTAGCCAAAAAGGAGTTGAAATGAAATTATTAAAAATACATAAAGTTTTGGGCTATTTACATGTGAAAAACTCCTTTGATTTTGCGGCTTTTTATGTGTAATTTATTTTGTACATCTAATATACAATAATTAGTGTGTTTTATTTACAAGAATCATTTTGTTAATTTATGGATTTTATGAATATTTATTCGGGATTTTACTTGGGGATTTTGCTAAGATCAAGATATTAAGATGATGAATCGTGGATTCATCAAGCCTCCACAACCTCCAGGGGACCTCCAGCTGTCACCTGGATGCACGCTAGGCCGAAGGCGTGGGCTCTAGGTTTTGGGAAATGGCCAAAAAACTCAGAAGAAGAAGATGGGTTTATTTATAAACAGGAGGGGGCGCCCTTATTGACCGACGAATAGGTGGCGGTACAAGCTATGTACAGGCAAACAAAATGTGCGGCGAGGATCGTGATGCTTCTGGGAGGAAATTCCGTGAAGAGATCGTTGTCAATGGAGCATCAGATCGAGCGGGAAAAATGGAGGAAAACGGGGGACTGGACAAGTCTGACGGGAGTCAGAGGCGCAGGGGGGAGTTGATCGGAGGTCAACACTCCCTGGCCTCTGATTGGTCCACATCAACTGAACTTGACCTATTTATTAAACGTAATAAATGAATTAGTTAGAATTTATTTGTAAAATAAAAAATGTTTATTAATTAATGTAGTATTTATTTATGATGTTTATTTAATTTTTTGGTATATTTTATTATGAATTTATTTTAACGATGTATTTATAAGTGTATTTACATGTATTTATTTTTATTTTGTGTATTTTTATTTTATTATTTTATTTTCTTATTTTATTTATTTATAACTTATTTTTGTGAGTATAAATATATTTTTATTTAATTTTTATGAGCTTATTTACATTTTTTAAATAAATAGGTCTATGTAATATGTAGGTATACTTATAGGTATTTTACCTATATTATATATACATTTTATTCATTTAATGTATTTTATTTGTTTTTATTTAGGGATTATATTTTTAATAAATATTATGTAATATTTACAATATTATAAAAATATAGATGAATAAAGAATAAAAGAATAAAGTCCCTTTTTATTTATATACATATAGATAACATAGGTATTTTGCTTATGTATTTAGATAACTTTATTTTATTTGTGTGTTTCTTCTTGGTTTAATTCTAGTTTTAATGTACACATATGTTATAAATAATATATATAAATTTATAAAAATATGAATTTGTAAAAAGAATGGGTAATGAATAAATTGAATATTTTAATCGGTATTATGTACAATAGGGGCCCAAAACCTAACTTTCACAGATAAACTCCAAAAATTCTGAAACCAATTTTATTAAATAGTTCTTGGAAAGCTATATACAATTAAACTGAGTTTGGTGGATTTTTTATTTGCAAGATATGGGTCTGCGAAGTTGAGATTCTAGCTTTTTATTCTGTGTATAAAATGTATACTGTGCATCATTTTTACACAAACTCAATTTTGTATTTTTATTTACATTATTATCTACAACTTTTATGTACAAAAGATTTTTATTTGATGAATAAATACGTATATACAAAATAGGTGTCAAAATGCATAAATGAATGAATAAATAAATGGGATATTTATTGTATTTTGGCCCTTATCTCCCCCTACTTTATTCCTTGTCGACCAATTCCATTCTGGACTTGGTCTCGGGGTTAGGGTCATAAAATATTTGCAATATTTTATTACCTTTTCTTTTCTTCTCTTTATTCTATAATTTTGGCATTAAAAACCTTATTTTATGTACAATAAATACAATAAATAATGAATGCTAATATGTACAAATTGATGTTATTTACATGCATTTGCTGGGGTTTTTAAGGCCAAAATGATAGAATAAAGAATGATGAATCGGGATTCATCATCCCCCTATACTTGCCTTTGCTAGTCCCTAGCAAATACTTATGCAATAAGTACAAAATGATAAAGAATAAGAAGAAAAAAAAGCAAAAATAAAGAATTAAGAATCAATTGAATCGATCATGATTATTAAACTTATCTGTACAAAATCAAAGTTTGGAGCTCAGGTTAGACCTTGGTGTGAAAATGTGTGTGGAACCTAGTTAGGAATCAAATTTAAAATACAACAGCCTTCGATAGTCACCAAACTCGGTTTGAATTACCTCAATAGCCAGGTCAGAACTAGCCTATATCATACGCAAACCCTTATGACTATGAAGCTGACTTGTACAGTGTAAGTGATGGTGGCTCTCCACAACTGAAATGACAAAAGACCTGACTTCTCCAGAATGACAACCCAATAATTCCCCAATCCAGCTCTCTACCGTCGAGGAGCGGGGTATTCCCTTCTAAGTTCAAGTGGCATCCGACTCAAGAGGAGGGGGTGGAGAAAAGAATGGACGGTAGCCAGTGTAGCTACCTATCCTGGGATGCAAGACCAATGTAGTCAAGTCATCCACCTGCACGCTCACATGGTATAACTTTGATGCTCAAGCTTGCTTATTTTCTATACAACATATACACATACTCCGAGAGGCACTTTTATTTTTATTTTCAAGCCTGTCCACTTTTTTGGAGTTTTTTTTCGAACATACTATTTACAGCAGCATTTACATAAGGACTTTTTCCTCTTGAGCTAGAAGACTATCCCTCTTTTGAAGCTTTATTGGAACCCTCACTCTCCTGTCATTCGACTTCATTGAAACTGGATCAGGTTGGGGAGCACTTCCCTCCCTAGACGAGGACGAATGTTTCCACCCGTGTGCGTCTCAGACTGGCAAATCCAACCCCCTCACCACTCCAACTGAGTTGAGCCAAGTGAAAGGTGCAAGTGTCCAAGTTAGGTCACGGTCGACAAGAGTCATGCGTGTGTCTCGAAAAGTTCTAGTTAGTCCACTGAGGTGACTTGAACCCAACCCTGATTTCTCAAAGAATTAAGTCTGAATAGACCTGAAGTACCTTAAACCTAGTTCCCATAAGGTTCCAGTGCAGTTAGGTGCAGTAAGGTCCAACCAAGCTCCAATCTTTGACTTTATTGGACTAGTTCAATCATCAAGCTTAATCAAAGGATATAAATGCCATGCAAATGCTATTTACAAATATGCAAAGAATAATGCAATTTTTCAAAGAATTTTGAAAATAAAGAGGAGATTTTTTACACAAAGAATTTTTGCAAATAATATTGGCACTCAATGTATAAAATATGTACAAGTATTTACACGGGCATGCCGCTTTATTTTACAAGACTTAAAGAATTTACAGGTTTTAACAAAGTGATTTATATTTATTTAGGTATATGAAGAATTTTATGTATTTTATTTATGATTTATTTTATTTCATTTTATTTATTATGATGCTTTTTTTACTCAAATTTATTTGAAAAATTATTTTGAAAACTATAGTACAAAATAATTTTTTGCAAATATTTACAAACATTTGAAAACCATTTTGCAAAGATTTTGCAAGCACTATATACATTTTTCAAAATATTGTTACAATCATTTTCAAAATCATTTGCAAATCTTTATATCACACAAATATAAGAATTTTGCAATCAAAATATTTTTACAAATGTTGAAAATATTTCACAAAAAGTTTTCCAAATAGTTCACACCATTCTTCAAATCATTTTGCAAAAATATTTTTAACCTGATTTATTAATCAGTAGATACAAAAAGAATCCGAGGAATAGGAAGCATTATTAATTATTTTTCAATGAATTATATCATATTTATTAAAAATTATATGAAAGTACGAGTTATGGCTAAAGTATATACAGAGTATATACGACCCCCTATACTTAGCTTGAGCTATGTCCTCATAGATCGAAAAAGAAAAGAGAAGACATAACTCGTACTGAGTATAGACAAGTCGAAAGAATATGAAATGAAGGAAATAGAAGTTGACTGTCCCCCCTATGCTTAGGATAAAGTAATCCTAAGCATAACAGACTGTACACAAAGTAGGGGGGGTCAAGGGTTGGAATAAACATATCAAAGAATTAACAAATCAGGGTGCACCCCCCCTTACTTAGGATAACGTACATCCTAAGTACAGTAAACTGACACCAAGGGGCGACACCTTTTATTTAGATAAAGAAAAAGGAAAAGAAGAAAAGAAGAAAAGAAGAAAGAAGAGATATATACAGATAGAGGAAAAGATCATGGAGAATATACACATCACTCCCCCTATACTTAGGGTGAGGTATCCCTAAGTATAGGTAACAACAGGAGTGACGAAACTGAACGAGGAATGAACAACGCGGTGTGTACCCCCCTATATTTAGGACAAGGTACGTCCTAAGTGTAGACACAAAGATATGGCGATCTAGGGCACACCAAACATACGGGAGAAAGAATGCACAAAAGACACATATATACAAGCGGTGAAGAACTGGTGAAGTACAGGACGGTATCTGACAAGTGAATACCGTACTCGCATCATCGTCTCCCTGTGAGAACGAGGATACAATCATAAGGTGAAAAGACACCCTGATATGCAGTCATGTGGGTGTCAGCTACCTGGGACAACAAGATCGGAAGTAAAGATATCAGGTGGGGTAGCGTGAAGCAGTCAATCGGCTCATAGGGTCATCATGAGGGAACAGAGCTGGTACTATAAGACCACGAGGAAGAAAGAGCTGTACAGACTCCTCCGATCAATCAGAGTCCCAGATAGATCGGACGTAAAGCATATGAGACTGTGTGATGCACGGTGGTGATATAATCTGAATGTCACAAGAATACACCGATCAACACAATACATGGCTCACTCCTGCGAGGGTTCTCAAGGTGAGCACAATTAGAGAATAATCCGAGTACTCGGCTCCGTGCTCCAACAGACAGGAGACACAACCAGGGAGGGGACCGAGTATACAAGTCAGAAGACCCGGCGTCGTGCTCCACCAAATGGGAGACACCAGAAATGAAGCCGAGTATCTAGAAAATGATGTACTCTCCCGCAGATAACCCTCGGGGAGTAGTACATGCTAGGCAATGAATAATCAGTACAGAAGCTCACCCTTGTGAGGGTTGTCAAAGTGAGCGGGCTCAAGGGAGCTTGATCCATCAGAAGGATCACAGAGATGGTCTCGGTAGGCGACAGATCGGCTACCAGCAGAAGAGACCGACAAATCAAGAAAATGTGGCAGCTTCCCGCAGATAACCCTCAGGGAACGTACTGTCAACTAATCATGGAAATAGCAGATATCAGGAGCTCAGCCTCACGAGGACCGTCAAGGCGAGCAGACTCAAAGGAGTGTTATCAGATGGGTCCCATGATCCACAGATCGGATAGACAACTCAAGATGAGACAAAAATCATGTATATTAGGCGACTCGATTCCGTGCTCCGCAGATCGGAGACACATTCAGCAGTGGAAACCGAGCGTAAAAAGAGTGTCGCAGTCTCTCGCAGATAGTCCTCGGAGAGTACTGCGATCTAGGCAAGAAACCGTCAGAATGTGTCTCTACCTTGCGAGGGTGATGAATCTGTGATTCATCACTTCAAAAGTCAAAAATAGAGCCTTGTTCCCGAGTAAATAGAGGCATATTTCCCTTTATAATGCATAAATAGCATTCATTCATACATACATAATACATTCATTTTAGCAGTCCATTTGCATTTAAATAAGAAGCCAAAATCCCTTGTAAAATATCCACTCACTAAAATAACCTCTTCCTTATAATATGTACTCCTTAGTTAATAATATAGGGAAGAAGGCCAAAAATTTCCCTTGTAAATTAGTCAATAAAGCCCTAGAACCCCTGTACACTAAAATGCACATAAATGCCTCATACAAACTCCGAACTAGGTCTACTTACTCTTAGAATACTACACAATAAAAGACCTTTAAAATGAGACTAATTTCATCCAATTTGGAGCTCGTATGAGAAAGTTGGGTTTTTGGGCCACCTTGTATACTACATATATGTATATTGGTATCTTTGTATTTATGTATCATATTTGAACTCATCTCCGTCTTTGGTCAACATGAAACTTGTAGATCTCATCGAGATCTACAACTTTCATGTTTTGAGTTTTTCCAAATTCGGCCCCCTCTTCTCTCTACACATTCATTTTCGTCCAGCCATTCACAGCAGGCCACGTGGCGCCCTCTGGTTGCGCCACGCGGCCCGCTCCCCGTCACTCATCCGCCTGCGCTCTCAGCCGTTGATCTTCATCCAGATCCAATGGTGGAGCCGCCTCCACGTACGCATCAAATGTCCACCGTCTGATCATCCCCAGGACTTCATCTGACCCGCTCATTAGTGCCTCGCCCACAGTGCGCCACGCGTCGCACGCTACGCCTTTGGATGATGCACGCCGCTCTCCATCGCAACCTCTCATCCCGCCTTGCATTCCAACCCTCCGATCTAAGCCCTAATCTCATCACACCGCTCGCGCACGCTTCGCTCACATCGCGCCACGTGGTCGCTCCACGACCCTCAGATCGCCTCGCCTCGATCTGATCTCGCCCGCTCCTTAGTGATTAGATCTGGGCCGTTGGATCACAAGATCCAATGGCCACGACCTCGTCTCCTACCTCTGGCAGCCCTCTCTCCCACGATCTCCGCCTTGCGGGAGGGGTTGTCCCTTTCTATTTTCAGCAGCGCTCCCGCCACCGTCGACGACCACCATCACCTCCACGTCCTTCCCCACTCATTACTTATCCCCGCCATCCACCTCGCTACCCACGTCGACCGCCAGCGACGCTCCATGAACTCCATGAACCCCACTTCATCACCAGCCCGGCTGGCTACTTCAACCTATAAATACTCGCCCTCCGGCCGATTTCACAGCCATCCGCCACCCCAGAGAGCTTCCCTGAGCTCCGAGCCTCCTATTGGTGACAACAATTTGACGATTCATTGAGCGAAGAAGGGCTTCTTCTCCGGCGAGATCCACGGCACCTCCGCCGTGTCGCAGCCGCTACTCCGCGACGCTGCACGAGCTCGGGACACCACCGATCCCTCGAGAGATGACCTGGAACCCGAAAAGGAAGTCCAATCCCCAGGTGAACCCCCTCCATTCCCCCTCCGATCTTTTTCTTAATTTTTCTTTATCTTCTCCGGTTTTATTCGCCGCCTACGGTCACCTTCCCGCCTCCATTTCACTCCGCCGAGCTCCGTGACGGAGCTCTCATCCTCGCTGACCCCTCTGCATCCTCAGACACTCCACTCCACCATCCTTCGATCTCTAGCTCCGCCACTTGGCCGGAGCACCATCGCCGGACCTCCCTCGCATCGCTTTAGGCCTCGTCATCCACCCTTCGCATCTCCACGCACTACCTCGTGCTTCGGCTATACCCCTAACACCTGCAGACACTCACATCCTTCATCGGCCGGAAGCTCATCGGAGCTACTTTCGCACTTCATCGCCACGGTGCTCCAGCACCCCTCTTCCACTCCTGAAGGCACCTGGAGCTTCGCCGCATCGCCGCGCATCTTCCGGGATATCTCCGAGCCCCCGGAGAGCTTCACCGACGCCAGGAGGATCGGGCGGAGCCAAGCCCTCTTCGTCGGAGACCCGCCAACTCCTCCGTAGGTGGCGGAGGACCGTTGAGGACGAAGAACAATCACCGTACGATCATCTTGATCGAACGGTCCAGCGCCATCAACGTCGTCCACAACCGGAGCCGCACATCACCGTTGGATCCATCTAGATCCAGCGATCCAGAGACAGCCACGTCGACATCCGCTTGAGCTACAGCGACCGTCGATCGTCACAGGGATCGCACGGTTGTGAGCACGCCACGTCGCCATCTTCATCGACTCCCAGATCACCGTTGGATCAAGCTCGATCAAAGGGTCCTCAGCCTGCCACGTAGCCTCGGCCCGAGCCTCCTCTTCGAGCCTAGGTTCGGGTCGTCCGAGCCTCACTCCAGACCTCCAGAAGCGCCGAGCCTAGCCCCGAGCCTCCGCAGCCATCCGAGCCTAGGCCGCCCATGTGAGGAGCACGCGCGGCCTAGGAATTTTGCACCGAGGCCCTCGGGACTTTCCATATTTGCAAAGAGGTCCCTGTGAAGCTGAGCCCACGTGAGGAGCACGTGCTTGTTGGAGAAATTGCACTCGAGTCCCCAGCATTATAGGTAATTGCATTTTAGTCCCTGTCCGCATATTTGCTTATTGTATTTTTATTTTCCTGTATTGCATTTATACCCATGTGTTTGCACGCATCCCAAGGTTGCATTTTACATCATTTTGCAAATCTAAAAATTGCATTTTGTTGAGAAACTTGTCCTCTGTCTATTGGTCCACGTGTCACAATTTTGTAATTTCAGTAGAATTATTAATGAATTAATCGGTGCATTTTTGACATATTTTGCCCAGTGATGCCTTTTGATTTGTAGTTAATTCTATGTGCTTCCAAAAATCATCAAAAATTCACAGTAGCTTAAGGACAATATTCTTAACATACCATATAAATTTCATGTCATTTGCACACATATCGAGGCCTAAATAAATTGTTGAGTGATTTTCTTATTTAAATTTTAATTAATTTATTTCACATTGAAATTCAAATCTTTCAATTTTCCTGGATCCCTTATCATTTGTGCTATCTAGGATAATTTTAGTTCTTGAAAAAATTGTGGTTTGTTATTTATTAAAAATTAAATATTGAAAATCACCCTGTCTGCATATTTAATTCACAGTAAATTCGTTTAGTGTCTAAAAATTCCAAAAAAATTTAGTGTAGATCATTTTCATCATAATTAATCATCTGGCCATGTTCATAATTATTGGAATTAATTTGACCATCTTTCTGAATTAACATTTAATTTGGCCTGATTTTGCATGTGTCTGCATAGAAAATAGAAAAAGACCAAAAAATATATTCCCCGAAAATCTCACACTTGGATTTTGCTCAAATTTGACCTAAGGAGACAGTTGCCTCCCTGAGTTCGACCTTGGACTTCACCAAGTAAAAAAAATTTTGCCGCTTGAAATTAACTTGAATCTAATTCAAGTGGTTTTTGACTAGCCTCTCGTATCCGACTGCAACGAACGACTTTAACTTAATTTGGACAATTAATTTGACCGAATCAATTAAGGGTGCGGGCGAGCCGTCAAAATGGCGCCGTTGCCGGGGAGGCACGACTTAGGTTAATTTTTGGTGAAATTCTGATTGCTTGATTTTCTTTCCCCGGGTAGTCTGACCCCCGGTTTTTCTTGTGAATATTTCTTTGTCTTTTAAATTCTTGCATTTTTGAGTCGTTCTTTATCTGACCTCAACTTGTTTTTGTGCGAGGGACACCGGAGTCGAAGACGCTTCGATGAACACGCATTCAAATTAGTTTGAGTGATTTGAGAGAACCTGTAATTCAGTTATTTCCACATTTTTTTTCGCATTTTTTTCCAGCGGTTCCTGTACGGGTTCTCGCGTGTGTAAAAATAGTGGAATCGTGTCCTCATGTGCTGTGTGGTTGAATTGTAACTTAGCTTGCACTAGCGGCTCCCCGAGCCAATCTAGGAATTGCTTGTGCTCGTAATCATTAGGACCACACAAATCACTTAAAAGACGCACTTAGACCGCAGTACTTAGCCAAATTAAACTGTTCTTCACGCTAATAGAATTGCCTGTCTAGGAGCGGCTTTCATCGCCTGCATTTGCATTTAGATAAAATTTCAATTCTGTTCTACATCCTGCATAAAAGCGAAGGGATCACTGTAAGTCTCCTGAACTCAGCATAACATCATTGTTTTATCTTGCATCGGCTTTTTCTCGATTTCTCCCTCTGATTTTTACATTTAATTAAATGGAAATTGGGACTGTCCGATAGGCGTGCCGTGTGGTGGACTTAACCAGTGATAACTTAACTTAAATTCGGGACTGCTAAACAGTATTGACCAAAAAAAGAGAATAAAATTTGAAAATTGTTTGCGGGAGATTAATCCCCGATCCTGTTTTCAAGCTGAGTGAGGGTACTTGAGTGTGTGTGAACACCTTAAGGCAGAGCCCAAATCCCCGCCTTCCATATCACGAGCCAACTGATCTTAGCAAATATCACGAGTGGGATACTTTTAAGCTCATTGACAAGTACCAAGTAGCCTCCGCCTTCGCAGGTAGATAGGGGCGAACCAGCGGTACTCTGCGACAAGACCTAGCTTTGTCAGCCTCCGCCTGCTTGCAGGTAGATAGGGGCACGTCATTGAGTCCCCACTCCGGATAGGAGCGCAGAAAGGGAGGATCGGCGGTATCTTAGGCGACAGGATAAATAGGGAAGACGCATCCGGCTCTAAGCCGACTTCCCTATAGGCCGCGTAATCCTTGCTATCTTGTTTGAACAATCACACTTAAAAATTACAAGATTAATCGGACTTGATTTCGAGTCCTTCACTGTGTTGAGTGTGAACTCAGGGTTTTGGATGATTTTGCTTGCTTCAGGTAGGAGTAAAACCCTATCTCCGTCTCGCCACATCAAGATGAGTAACTGGGGAGATCTCGACGCGTTATTCACCGATCTCTCTATGAGTACCCCAAGCGACTCGTCTTCATCGGCCCAAGCGCACCTTGGACCACCCAGGACTCATGACCCTCTTGAGTCTTGGTTCCCTCATACTCAGGGTGGTAACTCTCAAACCAACCCTTTCATCTCCTCCGAGATTATCGAGGAAGATCATCGCCTCGGTAATCCTTTCCTTGATTTATCCTCTGACATCGACCTTACTTTCCCCCCAGGACTAGAGGACAAGATGCCGCCAAAAGTACCACCGGATGAGGAACAAACAAAACAGATTCTTGCTCGCCTCGCTGAAGCCGAACAGAAGAATGCAGATCTCACGGCGTGGATGGGACAGATTATAGTAGCTGAAGGAATCGACCGACCAATGGCCTATACCTATAACCCGGCGGAGAACGAGATTCAGAACTGGTTGGCACATGCAGTTCCCGCCCAGGCATTTGAGCTGAAGCCCCACTTCCTTAGTCTGCTTCCGAAGTTCAACGGAAACCTAAATGAAGAACCATACACTTTCCTCCGTGACTTCGAGTTGGTGTGCAACAATCTTAGCCATCCCAATGTTGGCCAAGATTATATTCGGCTGAAGGCCACTCCTTTTGCCTTAGGTGATAAGGCTGCTCATTGGTTGAAAAACTTAGGGGTGGTATGCAATACCTGGATGCAGTTCAAGGACCTATTCTTGAAAAAGTTTTACCCTCTCAGTAGGACAAACCAGATGAGAACGAAGATCGCCAGCTTCGCCCAAGGACCTAGTGAACCTTTCCATGACGCTTGGGATAGGTTCAATGATTTAGTACAGAAATGCCCCTGCCACGGCATTTCAAAGGCGATCTTAGTCCAGACATTGATCTGTGGTCTAACCCCAGAGATGCAGGGGTTAGTCAGTGCCGCCTGTGGAGGAAGCTATCTGAACAAAAACGAGCACGCCGTATGGAAGATCCTGGAGCAGATGGCAAAAACCGGTAGGTCGCAGGCCACCAGGGCCTATCAGTTGTCTCCCTCAATCCTATCCAATGAGACAACCCGAAGGACTGCAGCGGATCTGACTGAGGACCTCATCCCCAGCATGGGGATGATTGCCGACAAGCATACCATGGTCGAGCAGATCCACAAGAGAGTCGCGGAACTTGAGTCTCTTTCGCGTCTACCGAAGCAAGTGGAGGAACTTTCTGAGAAGGTAGCTAAGATCAAGCTACATGCCCCTTCTGCCCCACCTGTACCTGTACATCGAGTCCATCTTGTACAGGAACAGGCACCTAGGTCTCAGAGTAGCTGGGATCAGACTTACACCCAGCAAGACCAGCATGCACCCCCACAAGTGGAGACGGGATACGAGGAGCCTCCGCAAGTGTACGAGATCAATGGGCTTTGGTATAGTCGTGACCCGATTGTCAGGCAGGTCGAAATGGGGAAGGATCAGTCTCACCGTTCATCCCCAGCCTACCAAGAAACCAGGCCCGTTCCCACACCGCGCTTTCAGTCCAGGCCAGAACAGGGGTACCAGTCGCAGCAGTACGAGCAGCAGCAGCGCACCTATCAGCAGGGGCCAGCACCATCCCATCAGCAGCAGCAATATCGGCATGGCCAGCAGGGCCAATACAGAACCTCGTCTGCACATCAGCCAGCCTAGCCCACTGAATTGGAGTCTCTCACCTTGGCGATCCAGACCCTATCTGATAGGGTCCAACAAATGCAGAATGATTATCTGGATATGAGAACCGATATTAATCGTGTCTCTCGTACCCAAGACCAACAGATGGCGCCAAAGACCCCGATTCCCGCACAGGTTCAGGCCAACCCGAACAACATACTCCATGGCCAGAACCGACCTCGAGATCAGGTATACTATTCAGATAATTATTTATCTGAACATGAGATCCTTTCGTACGATAATGTAAACCACATGTCCCTCAGGAGCGGAAGGACCATGACCATACCTGATCGGGCACGGGAGCAGAAGGAAGGAGCCTCCGACACTCTACCTGAGGAGAACTCGGAGGAAGAAGAGGGAGAGCATCACCACCATCATCGCCGGCAGAAGAAGAGGATATCTAAGTCCTCGAAGCAGCATTCTCGCATTTGCATAGAGTCAGAAGAAACCGATGAAGAGCCCGCACCTCCATCTGAGGAGGATCGTCCAACAGTCGCGGAAGAAGCGTCACCGGTTTCGCCTCAGCTTTTTCTTTTCAGTCAGAGTCAGAGTCCTAGTTTGTATCAGAGTCAGAGTCCTGTTAAGAACTCAGTTCCCGAAGTCAATGAGAAAATTTCAGTTTCCGAACCTGAGTTAGAGTCAATAATCCCTTTCCCCCGAGCTCTTACGGATGGAAAGAAGAAAACCAAAAAATCCAAAAAGATGACCCTGAGATGGCTGAATTCTGCAACAAATATATCAAGGTCACAATCCCCTTTGACAAGTACGTGGAGATGACTCCTGCATTCCAAAAATACCTTAAGGTGAGATGCACACCTACTAGGGTTAGCAGGAAGACCAAAAGCCGTGTTGAGAAACACGTTTTATCAGTAGCCACGACTTGTGCAATAAAGAACTCGTTTCCAAGGAAACGAAGAGATATAGGTGCACATTATGTAGTGAGTCATGTTGATGACATCGCGTTTGCACGCACTCTCCTGGACAATGGTTCCTCGATCAATCTGATGCCTACAGCCCTCTATGAGCGGCTTAGTCTCGGACCTCTTAGGAAATCTAGAGCCCTCCTACAATTTGCTGATAAATCAACCAAGAGGTCCCAAGGAGAATTGAGGAACATTGTGATCAAAGTCGAGGGACAAGAATACATGGTGGACTTCACTGTCCTGGATATGGAAACCCCTTGTAATTGGAGAGACTCCCAGATCATATTAGGTAGGCCTTTCCTCAGAACAGCAGGGGCCTTATTTGATTATAAGATCGGGAAGATTCAGTTCCAAACTCCAGGCGGAGATGAGGAACTTGAAATGAAGCAGACAAGATGGCAGAGACCGGATTCAGAATCCAGCACCGAGTACTCTTCTACTAGAACAGACTGCGAGCATGTGGACTTAATTGGGCCATGGAGACAGAACCCAGCCAGCACCGATGTGCCCATCTCCTCCGAAGATGATCCAGTGCACGAGTCAGTCTGCGAGATCCTCAGGAACGAGTATAGCTCTGAGCCTGCATCACCCTACATCTTCGATGACGCAGAGGCCCAGTTGGGCATGTCAGTCCTTACATCTCTAGGACAATCGGAAGATGAGGATGACGAGTCGGACGAGGCGTTTGCCGATTGTATGGAGACCTTTGACGATCCGACTCCAGAGCCGAACTTGGTGGCCGCAATCACAGAGAATGATCCAGCCACTTCCAACACTGAACCAGATCAAATTGAGCCAGATTTCTTAGACGATCACACTATTCCTGAGCTCAAACCCTTACCCACAACCTTAAAGTATGCCTTCCTTGCGGGCCAAGACAAGAAATTTCCGGTCAACATCAGTTCGCAATTGACCGAGGAGCAGGAATCTCGCTTGCTAGAGATCCTAGAGAAAAACCGCAAGGCGATAGGCTGGAGCATTTCCGATCTCCACGGGATAAATCCCGCTCTGTGTTCGCACCATATTTACTTGGAGAATGAAGCCAAACCCTCTCGTGAATTCCAACGCCGGTTGAATCCAAATTTACGACAAGTCGTGATGAAGGAGATAGAAAAATGGTGCAACGCGGGTTTCATTTATCCAATCTCTGACTCTAAGTGGGTGGCCCCAATCCATGTTGTCCCGAAGAAGTCGGGAATTCAGACGACCACCAACGAGGATGGAGAGGAGATCGTGACGAGAGTACCCACGTCGTGGCGTGTCTGTGTGGATTACAGATGCCTGAATGCCGCGACGAAGAAGGATCATTTCCCCCTACCATTCATTGATCAGATCCTAGAGAGATTGGCGAGAAAAGAGTTCTTCTGCTTCTTAGATGGGTTCTCGGGCAACAATCAAGTAGCCATAGCTCCAGAGGACCAGGAAAAAACCACGTTCACATGCCCCTTTGGTACCTATGCTTTCATGCGCATGCCTTTTGGGCTATGCAATGCTCCAGGTACTTTTCAAAGGTGCATGATTGCTGTATTTGCCGAAATGGTCGGCGAATTCCTGGAAGTCTTCATGGATGACTTCTCGGTCCACGGCGATTCTTTCGATTCCTGTCTTAGGAATCTGGACCGAGTCCTCAAAAGATGTTGTGAGGTTAATCTGGTGCTCTCCTGGGAGAAAAGTCACTTCATGGTGACGGAGGGCATAGTGTTGGGGCATGTCATCTCCAAGAGAGGAATGGAGGTTGACCCTGCCAAGGTGGACGTGATCAGACGACTCCAGCCACCCACCAACGTAAAGCAGTTGCGGTCGTTCCTCGGGCATGTTGGATTTTATCGGAGATTCATTAAGGATTTTTCTAAGATTGCTCGACCGCTAACTGAGCTTTTAGGCAAAGACATGGAGTTTATTGTTGATCACAAATGTCTTGAGGCCTTTAAGCTTTTACAAGGAATGATTATGGACGCACCCATCCTGCAAGCCCCAGATTGGTCTCTACCTTTTGTGATCATGATGGACGCCTCTGACTATGTTGTTGGGGCTGTGTTGGGACAAAGAAGAGAGGGCGCCCCTTTTGCAATTCACTACGCAAGCAAAGTGCTTGATTCTGCTCAGCGTAACTATACAGTTACGGAAAAGGAAATGCTTGCGGTAGTGTTTTCCTTGGACAAATTCAGATCTCACTTAATTGGATCCAAGGTAACTGTGTTCACTGACCATACGGCACTACGGTACTTGATGGAGAAGAAGGACGCGAAGGCGCGTCTTCTTCGATGGATTTTACTTATCCAGGAGTTTGACTTGGACATCCGTGATAAACCTGGAAAGAAGAATGTAGTGGCTGATCATCTCTCTCGTCTCGAAGATCTTAATACTTCCGAGGATTCACCAATTCGAGACTCCTTCCCTGACGAGTCGATTTTTGTAATCGACTCACTCCCATGGTATGCCAATATCGTGAATTATCTTGTCTCCAAGAAAGTTCCCGAAGATTGGCCCAAGAACCAAATCGACCGACTGAAGTCGGTCGCTAGACACTACCATTGGGAGAATCCGATCCTTTTCTTCGAAGGACCGGATTGTGTCTGGAGACGGTGTATTCCTCAAGAGGAATACCAGAGTGTCCTTTCTTTATGCCACAGTTTGGAGGCAGGAGGACACCACTCCGGGAAGAGGACCGCATGGAAGGTACTTCAGTGTGGCTTCTATTGGCCGACTCTGTTTCGCGATGCCACCGCCTTCGCGAAGTTGTGCCCAGTTTGCCAGAGAATGGGAGGAACCGTTGGTTCCAAGGATGCGATGCCAATGCAGATGGTCATCATTTGTGATGTCTTTGACGCCTGGGGTATCGATTTCATGGGCCTGTTCCCTGTCAGCCACAGGTTCGAATATATCCTTCTTGCGGTAGACTATCTGTCCAGATGGGTGGAGGCTATCCCGACCCGAGCCGCAGACAGCAGGACTGTCTGCAAATTCATCAGAGAGCACATAATCTCTAGGTTCGGGATCCCCAAAATGATGATATCAGACGGGGGTAGCCACTTTGTGAATCGGGAAGTGAAGAAACTCCTGAAGGATTACGGCATTGAACACCGTGTCGCAAGTCCTTACCACCCACAAACCAATGTTATGGCTGAGGTGTCAAATAGGGAGGTGAAAACCATATTGCAAAAGCTTGTCCGCCCGGACAGGAAGGACTGGTCTCAGATCTTGGATCAAGTCCTCTGGGCGTATAGGACAGCTTAAAAGACACCATTAGGTACCTCCCCATTCCGAATGGTATTCGGAAAGTCGTGCCACTTGCCCGCATAGTTAGTGCACAAATCAGAATGGGCAATCAAGAAGGTCAATTGGAACACACACCTGGGTCAGAAGTAGAGAGACATGGATCTGAATGAGCTTGTGGAAGTCAGAAACCGCGCATATGACAACAGTTTGGTGTACAAGAACAAGGTGAAGCGTTGGCATGATAGATATATCAGACGAAAGACCTTTGTTCCTGGACAGAAGGTATGGTTGTTCAATGCTAGGCTTAAGATTTTCCAAGGCAAGTTGAAGTCTAAGTGGACAGGCCCATTTGTCGTCCGTACGGTGCATGATAGTGGACGTGTCGAGATCTCAGATCTTGCAGATGACGAGCCCGAAAAAAGCCGCGTTAAGAAATCATTTTTAATGTTCGTGCGTAAAATGATTAAATGTCGTTCGTTGTAGGCGGCGATCGGAAACAGTCAAGAAAATAACCACAAATTTTTTAATCAATTTCAATCTCGTGGTTTTATGTTTATTTTACTTGGGCAAGTCCCAAGATCGATCACAAGGAGGCAAAGGAACAACCTAGAGATATGTCTATCCAACCCCGGCAACGTTGCCATCTGACGAGCCCGAAAAAAGCCGCGTTAAGAAGTTATTTTTAATCTTTGTTCGTGGTACTAATGATGTGTCGTTCGTTGTAGGCGACGATCGGAAACAGTCAAGAAAATAACCACAAATTTTTTAATCAATTTCAATCTCGTGGTTTTATGTTTATTTTACTTGGGCAAGTCCCAAGGTCGATCACAAGAAGGCAAAGGAACAACCTAGAGATATGTCTATCCAATTTCGTGTTCGGTTTTCAAGGCGGTCTTTTTTTGAAATTTTAATGCAATAAAGGGATGCAAAATGCAAATTCAGCCTATTTTAGGGACTAAAATGTAAATTTCAATCAAACGATGCCCGAAAAATACGAAACTTGGCCGAGATGATAATTATGACAAAATTAGTGCACTATAATTTTTTTGGAATTTTCTGATGTAAGATGAATTTTTTATGAATTTTTAAATGCAAATAGAATGATTTTTAATATTTAATTATAATAAATATTAAACCTATTTATTTTCGAGAGATAAAATTATCTAAGATCCATCACTACGTGATGGATTTCAGAAAAATCCTAAATCTCAAAAATGTGGGGTCTAATACCTGTTAAAAATTAAACAAAGAAATATGCAAAATGATTTTTACAGAGCAAGTTATGCATGCAAATGCAAAGATTTTTGGGCACAATGTTAGCTACAATAATCTCTACACTATGTAATTTTTTGGGGATTTTTAGGTCAACGGTTAATTAAATAAAATTTGAAGAGCACAGACTGGGCAAAATATAGTAGTTTCCACAGAATAATTAATTATTAATCAACCGATCATCACAAAAATATCCATGACATGTCAAAATGTAGAGAATTAAAAGATGAACAAAATGCTATTTTTAAATAAATAAAATGATGTAGAGAATAGTTCTAAAATGACTGGAGAACACAGGGGTTTATGTGAAATATAGTTAAATAAAATAAAAATAAAACTGCAGGGGGGACCTAAGATTAATTACCTAAACTACAGGGGTGACTGTGCAATTTTTCCAAGAGGCACGTGCTGCACACGTGCCTTCGGCTGGGGTGGACTGATGTGCAATTAGAGGGAGCTCCGGGGGCTTCTTGCAATTTGCCCAAGGGACACGTGCGTAGCACGTGACCCCGGGGCTAGCGTGCTGACGAAGTCTCCCACGCACGTGCGGAGCACGTGCGGGGGACCTCGGGCCTCGAGCCCGGCGGCTGGTGGCGGAGGCGCTGCTGCGGAGTCGTTGGTGGCGTTGCGGAGGAGCTCTAGGTACGGCGGAGTCGAAGACGATGGCGTCCCGGCCAAAGGCGGAAGGGAGGCCGGAGACTCCTGGATGGCTGAAGTCGATGAAGGGGGGCGTCGGTGGAGCTTGTTGATGACGAAGGTCGAAGTGAGGCGGCTGGCTATCGATGGAGTTGCGGCGAGAATGGAGACGTTGGCGTCGACGGAGCTCCTGGATGTCGACGGTGGCGTTGGCGGAGGAGCTCCAGGCGGAGGCGAGGAATATGGCCGGTAGGCGTAGCTTCGAGCGGAAGTTGAAGGTCGGAGACGATGGAGCGTCGAAGTCGATGAAGATGGTGAACGTCGTTGGCTCGACGATGGGCGAAGACCGGAGCATAAGCGCACGCGGAGGCGCGACGGCCAAAGGGAAGGCCGGATCTCACCGGGGAAGTGGGCAAGCGGTGCTGTCACCGCCGCTTGCCGCACGTTCCTCGTGCAATTGGCGGATAGGGGATCTGGAGGGTCGGCGATGGAGTCTAAATAGGGGAGAGGCCGGAGATCTCGGGGAGGCGCGAGGATAGAGGAGGGCGGTTGGCGACGCGGTCAAAGGGGTTGCGGCGGTTGCGCAGGTGGCCGATGAGGAGGCGGTCGTTCCGAGTTTAACGGAGGCGACGGCGGAGGTTTCGACGACGGGTCCGTTGGGGAGAAGACGAAGGCCAGCGGCCGTTCGATCGGCCGCGGATCGAACGGCCGTGGCGCTGCCACGTGGCGCAGGAGGTGAAGGAGAGAGGGGCGCGGCACGTGCGGAGCACGTGCCTGGGGCACGTGAGACGCACGTGCGGGTGTTTAAATTTTTTTTTATAAAAGCGAAATTAAAAGGGCGAAAAATAGCTGACACATGGCGGCCTCTGGGGTTGCCACGTGTCAGCTCCAGAAAATTCGAGAATAAAAACCCTTGTAAAATCAATAAAAATTAGCAAATGACCTCGGATCGAAAAAGTTCCTTCATGAAAAATGCTCGTCTCGACGAGATCTACAACTTTCATGAAGACATCAAAGCCAAATTCGGTCAAATGTAAAAAGTGAATTTTTGGGGTATCCCATGTACATAGAATACCTTGATTTTTGGGTTTTCTAATTTTTTTATCATTTTTAATCACGATAAAAATCCGGAAAAATATGGAAAAATCAAAGATAAATAAAAGACACTTAATTCTAATTTTTTTGGATTTTTAATGATAAAGAAAATATATGCATAAAATACAAGGTCAAAAAAACCGCGAAAATATACAATGTACAAAAGAGGCCCAAAACCCAACTTTCACATACGAGCTCTGATTTACTTGAACTTGGTCTTGTTTTGAAGGTAATTGAATGTGCATTAGTTCAAAAGTGAGTAGGATCAAATCAGACACTGGATGGGGAAGATATGTGGCTTTTAGTCCGAAAATCCTGAAACTAGGGTTTGGGTTTTTGGTCCACTTATTTGGGTTAGTATTTTTTTTGTATTTTTCATTTATGCTTGTGAGTGATATGTACACAATGGAAGTGGCTTTGGGTTATTCGGAGTTAGCATGAAGGAGTTAAAAATCTGGGAAGTTAGGCTATTTACAGGTCAAATTGGGCTTTGATTTTTGGCTCTTATTTTGTGCAGAAATTATGGATAAAATGCCATTTTTATGAAAACATGCATGAATGCTAATTATGCAGAATAAATGCAAATATGCTGTTGATTTTTAGGGACTTAAGCTTAATAAATGAGATTTAGAGTGATGAATCCGAGATTCATCAATGACGCACCGACATTCCTAGTGAATGGACAGCTGTTGAAGCACTTCGTCGAATCCAATGAGCAGCTAGTCCATGTTGAGGAGATTGTATTCTTGCGTGAGACAGATACAACAGATACACCTCGAGCCGCGTATGAGACCTTGCAGCAGTGAACTCCAGCCATCCGCAGCATCTCGAAAGATTCAGACCGACTCATCTGTATATACCATTCTTCTTGTACATCTTATCCTCTCTCTTACACGACTTTAGTAACCCATCCCCGCCTCATTAGATCACTATCCTGGACTATACTTAGGATAACGAGATCCTAAGTATAGGGGGGAGAGGTCACCTGAGTCAGTTCACTGTACATCCTTCAGATCACATTGGTCCTCATACTCATTTCTTACCTATACTTAGGCTGACCTAAGCCTAAGTATAGGGGGGACCGATGCCCGCATTGATACTCATCCACTCCTCTCCCTCGCCCGCCCCATTTCTGATCTTCTTCTACACTTAAGCTGCCAGAGCCTAAGTATAGGGGGGCAGGACGACTTCTACACTCTTGTAATTTTATCTCTCCTACGCTTAGCCCGAGCTATGTCTTTTTGGTCGCTTTTCGTGCTCTGAGGACATAGCACACGCTAAGTATAGGGGGGCGTGTATATATTACATATATACTTTACCCATAGCTCGTACTTTCGTGTATTTTCGCGTATTTTTGTATATATTACGCAATAATTATGGGTGGGTAAAAATTGAAACAAATATATATATATATCTAATAATAAAATAATAAATAAATACTTGTATAAAACAAAAATAATACTCCTGTAAAATATGTATATTATTACAAACTAAAGATTGTTGTATAATAGAAAATAAAATGAAAAAAATTGAAAATAAAGGCTTCTTGTTTAACCTTGCATACCATCTCTGCATCCAAAAAGAGTCTTGCATTTTCATAGCATGACATCTCATCGGCATACTTTGCATAGGCAAAGTGAAAAGCTAGTGGGTTCTGAACTAAGTTATGAGTAGATATTGAGGATGGAATTGATTTGACCTTAATCCACCTAATTTCAGAGGAACCTTATAGGAACTGGAGTTAAGATTTTTCAGGTCAGGTGACTTAATTCTTTAAGTCTACAAGTCTATGTTCATATGTCATCTTGATGAGCCTGAGTAGAGCACTTAACAACACACACATGACTCTTAGAGACAATGGCTTGACGTGCACCAGCACTTTACACATGGCTCTCTACGGATGAGGTGATGAGGAGGCAGTTTCCTTAGGCTTGGGGTAGCATATGAGGGTAGTACTTCTAGGCGGAACCTCTCTTCTTCTTCTAGTGAAGGAAGTGCGTCTCAACTTGGCCTAGTGGTGATGAAGGCTAAAGACAGAAGCTGTGGGTTGCAATAAAGCTTCAAAAGAGGGATAGTCTACTGGCTCAAGAGGAAATTTCTTGTATATATGCTGCACCATGTAGATATGTTGTACAGAGGCATTTTGTTGAAAAAAAATGCCAAAAAGAACTCCAAAAAAAAGTGGTGGGTCGGATTGAAAATTTAATAACCCCACCGGAGTATATGTAGTCAAGAAAAGCAAAAACTTATGGTCCCCATGTTACATCTCATGAAGCTTGCAGCGGGAGACTTAGCTACACTGGCTGAGCTCCCAGAAGTCTATACTTCTTCCCCCTCTTCTTGAGCCGGTTGCACTTGAACTTATAAGGGAATACCCCGCTTCTCGAGGAAAGAGTTGCTAGACCGAGGCAATAGAGTTACCAGGTTGGTGGAGGTTGTTTCTTTGTTACTTCTGAGGTGGGGAGTCATATATCACTTACACTGCATGAAAAGATTCATGGTCATTAGAGTTTGTGTATGTAGACTTGTTCTGATCAGGTGTGTTGAGGAGTCCTGAATAGAAGACTTGTGGAACTTGAAGTCTGTTAAGTCTTAAACTCAGATCCCAATAATGTTCCGACACATAATTAATCCAAAGGTCGAGTCAAGCTCTATTTTTAACTTTTGTTCATGACCTTGGTATGGAACCCAAAATCATTTCACTTCTGCATTTGATTTAGTTGCTCGGGGACGAGCAAGGTTTAAGTATAGGGGGTTGATGAATCTGTGATTCATCACTTCAAAAGTAAAAAATAGAGCCTTGTTCCCGAGTAAATAGAGGCATATTTCCCTTTATAATGCATAAATAGCATTCATTCATACATACATAATACATTCATTTTAGCAGTCCATTTGCATTTAAATAAGAAGCCAAAATCCCTTGTAAAATATCCACTCACTAAAATAACCTCTTCCTTATAATATGTACTCCTTAGTTAATAATATAGGGAAGAAGGCCAAAAATTTCCATTGTAAATTAGTCAATAAAGCCATAGAACCCCTGTACACTAAAATGCACATAAATCCCTCATACAAACTCCGAACTAGGTCTACTTACTCTTAGAATACTACACAGTAAAAGACCTTTAAAATGAGACTAATTTCATCCAATTTGGAGCTCGTATGAGAAAGTTGGGTTTTTGGGCCACCTTGTATACTACATATATGTATATTTGTATCTTTGTATTTATGTATCATATTTGACCTCATCTCCGTCTTTGGTCAACATGAAACTTGTAGATCTCATCGAGATCTACAACTTTCATGTTTTGAGTTTTTCCAAATTCGGCCCCCTCTTCTCTCTACACATTCATTTTCGTCCAGCCATTCACAGCAGGCCACGTGGTGCCCTCTGGTTGCGCCATGTGGCCCGCTCCCCGTCACTCATCCGCCTGCGCTCTCAGCCGTTGATCTTCATCCAGATCCAATGGCGGAGCCGCCTCCACGTACGCCTCAAATGTCCACCGTCTGATCATCCCCAGGACTTCATCTGACCCGCTCATTAGCGCCTCGCCCACAGTGCGCCACGCGTCGCACGCTACGCATTTGGATGATGCACGCCGCTCTCCATTGCAACCTCTCATCCCGCCTTGCATTCCAACCCTCCGATATAAGCCCTAATCTCATCACACCGCTCGCGCACGCTTCGTTCACATCGCGCCACGTGGTCGCTCCACGACCCTCAGATCGCCTCGCCTCGATCCGATCTCGCCCGCTCCTTAGTGATTAGATCTGGGCCGTTGGATCACAAGATCCAATGGCCACGACCTCGTCTCCTACCTCTGGCAGCCCTCTCTCCCACGATCTCCGCCTTGCGGGAGGGGTTGCCCCTTTCTATTTTCAGCAGCGCTCCCGCCACCGTCGACGACCACCATCACCTCCACGTCCTTCCCCACTCATTACTTATTCCCGCCAGCCACCTCGCTACCCACGTCGACCGCCAGCGACGCTCCATGAACTCCATGAACCCCACTTCATCACCAGCCCGGCTGGCTACTTCAACCTATAAATACTCGCCCTCCGGCCGATTTCACAGCCATCCGCCACCCCAGAGAGCTTCCCTGAGCTCCGAGCCTTCTATTGGTGACAGCAATTTGACGATTCGTTGAGCGAAGAAGGGCTTCTTCTCCGGCGAGATCCACGGCACCTCCGCCGTGTCGCAGCCGCTACTCCGCGACGTTGCACGAGCTCGGGACACCACCGATCCCTCGAGCGACGACCTGGAACCCGAAAAGGAAGTCCAATCCCCAGGTGAACCCCCTCCATTCCCCCTCCAATCTTTTTCTTAATTTTTCTTTATCTTCTCCAGTTTTATTCGCCGCCTACGGTCACCTTCCCGCCTCCATTTCACTCCGTCGAGCTCCGTGACGGAGCTCTCATCCTCGCTGACCCCTCTGCACCCTCAGACACTCCACTCCACCATCCATCGATCTCCAGCTCCGCCACTTGGCCGGAGTACCATCGCCGGACCTCCCTCGCATCACTTTAGGCCTCGTCATCCACCCTTCGCATCTCCACGCACTACCTCGTGCTTCGGCTATACCCCTAACACCTGCAGACACTCACATCCTTCATCGGCCGGAAGCTCATCGGAGATACTTTCGCGCTTCATCACCACGGTGCTCCAGCACCCCTCTTCCACTCCTGAAGGCACCTGGAGCTTCGCCGCACCGCCGAGCATCTTCCGGGATATCTCTGAGCCCCCGGAGAGCTTCACCGACGCCAGGAGGATCGGGCGGAGCCAAGCCCTCTTCGTCGGAGACCCGCCAACTCCTCCGCATGTGGCGGTGGACCGTTGAGGACGAAGAACAATCACCGTTCGATCATCTTGATCGAACGGTCCAGCGCCATCAACATCGTCCACAACCGGAGCCGCACATCACCGTTAGATCCATCTAGATCCAGCGGTCCAGAGACAGCCACGTCGACATCCGCCTGAGCTACAGCGACCGTCGATCGTCACAGGGATCGCACGGTTGTGAGCACGCCACGTCACCATCTTCATCGACTCCCATATCACCATTCGATCAAGCTCGATCAAAGGGTCCTCAGCCTGCCACGTAGCCTCGGCCCGAGCCACCTCTCCGAGCCTAGGTTCGGGTCGTCCGAGCCTCACTCCAGACCTCCAAAAGCGCCGAGCCTAGCCCCGAGCCTCCGCAGCCATCCGAGCCTAGGCCGCCCACGTGAGGAGCACGTGCGGCCTGGGAATTTTGCATCGAGGCCCTCGGGACTTTCCATATTTGCAAAAAGGTCCCTGTGAAGCTGAGCCCACGTGAGGAGCACGTGCTTGTTGGAGAAATTGCACTCGAGTCCCCAGCATTTTAGGTAATTGCATTTTAGTCCCTGTCCGCATATTTGCTTATTGTATTTTTATTTTCCTGTATTGCATTTATACCCTTGTGTTTGCACGCATCCCTAGGTTGCATTTTACATCATTTTGCAAATCTAAAAATTGCATTTTGTTGAGAAACTTGTCCTCTGTCTATTGGTCCATGTGTCACATTTTTGTAATTTCAGTAGAATTATTAATGAATTAATTGGTGCATTTTTGACAGATTTTGCCCAGTGATGCCTTTTCATTTGTAGTTAATTCTCTGTGCTTCCAAAAATCATGAAAAATTCACAATAGCTTAAGGACAGTATTCTTAACATACATAAAAATTTCATGTCATTTGCACACATATCGAGGCCTAAATAAATTGTTGAGTGATTTTCTTATTTAAATTTTAATTAATTCATTTCACATTGAAATTCAGATCTTTCAATTTTCCTGGATCCCTTATCATTTGTGCTATCTAGGATAATTTTAGTTCTTGAAAAAATTGTGGTTTGTTATTTATTAAAAATTAAATATTGAAAATCACCCTGTCTGCATATTTAATTCATAGTAAATTCGTTTAGTGTCTAAAAATTCCAAAAAAAATTAGTGTAGATCATTTTCATCATAATTAATCATCTGGACAAGTTTCATAATTATTGGAATTAATTTGACCATCTTTCTGAATTAACATTTAATTTGGCCTGATTTTGCATGTGTCTGCATAGAAAATAGAAAAAGACCAAAAAAAATATATTCCCCGAAAATCTCACACTTGGATTTTGCTCAAATTTGACCTAAGGAGACAGTTGCCTCCCTGAGTTTGACCTTGGACTTCACCAAGTAAAAAAAAATTTGCCGCTTGAAATTAACTTGAATCTAATTAAAGTGATTTTTGACTAGCCTCTCGTATCCGACTGCAACGAACGACTTTAACTTAATTTGGACAATTAATTTGACCGAATTAATTAAGGGTGCGGGCGGGCCGTCAGAGGGTCATCAAGGAGAGAAAACTGCTCGAAGCAGCCAGATCCATCAGACGGACCCACATAATGGTCTCAGTAGTCGACAAATCGGCTACCAACAGAAGAGACCAATCAGATCGAAAATATGTCATCGTCTCCCGCAGATAACCCTCGGGGAGCGACGAGCTAGTCAAGGAATAATCAGAAAAGAGCTCATCCCTGCGAGGCCCGTCAAGGAAAGCTGATTCAAAGGAGTCTGAGCAAGTCGTTCACATGCCCCAACAGATTAGGCGCATAATCAGAAAGGGAGACCGAGTGCACAAATCAGACGAGTCGGCTTCGTGCTCCAACAGACTGGAGGCACCAGAAATGAATGAAGCCGGTCGTAAAGAAAGTGTCACATCCTTCCGCAGATAGTCCTCGGGAAGCGATGTGAGATACATAGTGAATAATCAGAGTACAACTCGTCCTTGAGAGGGTCGTCAAGGAGAGAAAGAGACTCAAAGGAGCCGGATCCATCAGACGGATCCACAGAGAGTCTGGTCTCGGCAGACGGCAGACCGTCTATCAGCGGAAGAGACCAGAGTGGGCTATAATGTATCATAGCCTCTCGCAGATAACCCTCGGAGAGCTATGAACTAGGCAGTGAGCAAATGGAATATCAAGGCTCGTCCTTGCGAGGAGCGTCAAGGAGAGCCATCAGACAGTTGGCCCCATGTGCCGACAGATGGGGCACACAATCACAGAGGGAGGCCAGTCAAGCATATCATCTGACTCGGTTCCGAGTCCCATCAAAATGGCGACGCAAGCAATGGATGAAACCGTAGTCGTAGAAATCGTCGCATTCTCCCGCAGATAGTCCTCGGGGAGTAATGCGAACTAGATCAATGTAGGTCATGGGAATGTTGGCATAGAGTCTCAGGTCCTCAAGGTAGTGTAAATCCATCAATCAACAGGAGGGCATAGGACCTTGTGAGGGAGCAAATAATCAGGTCATTCACAAAACATCCCCCAGGTCAATCCAATAAGCTGAGTCGGCACAACATATCATCAGGAATCCTCTACATGCTAGGGTGGATCAAAGCATCACGAGATCAAGGATGGTCAATCAGGAAGATGAGAAATCATGGGGGTTCGAGGCACCGTCATCATGAAGCATATATCAAGATAGTTCATCAAAAATCCAAATCAAGACGAACCAAAACCTCTAAATAGATAGCTCAGTAGAAATATCATGATATCATCCTCAAATCACTGAAGTACATCACATCCTCAATCCGATTGTGCGAGACCGAAAATTCCTCAATAATGCATCATACCTATGATCATGCATCAACAAAAATCCTCAATATGCTCGTATGCACGTATCCAAAGTCAAATCCACCAAATCAATCTCAGCATCCTCAACATCATTGGTCCAACTTACTCAAATAATCTGTATACATAATCCTCGATGCGAGCCTCATCAATATGCACAACATTCCTGGGTAAAAGGGAGAGGTGATACGGGGTACACGAAGAAGATGGATAAGAAGAGTACACAATGGGGTGGAGAAGCTGATTGAGCGTGCGTGCCAATATCACGGGTGAAAGAAGAGTGATACCGAGGGGACAAGGAGGGCGGGTGAGAAGATCGAGACACAGATAAAATTGGGTGTTCCACAAAGGGCGGGAACACCGTCAAAATGGTGGTCCGAAGAGCAGGCTCTCCTCGAACCGGAGAAGATGGGGATGATACAGTGGATACGAAGAAGATGGTGAAGAAGATGTCGGGAACGAATGGACTTGGCAAAGAAATGATTGAGCTCAAGCGCCAATATCACGACTCAATGCAAATGAAGAGGTATATGTATATATAAGAGAGGTAGAGAGACTCAAAGATGAAAAAATGCAAGACTCACACGGACAGGACCTACTACTCTAATAATGAAAGAAAAGCGTAATGGACTCCCAGTCACAATCAAGACACAAGGCAAATCCCCAATTCACCTACTCAACACAGTGAACACCGTCAGGTGATGGTCATTTATCTTTTCAGTTTTAGAGTGAGGTGAGAATCGCAAAGTTGTACAAACACTTAGGAGGCTTGATGGGAGTTGGGCTCTACTCCTTAGTATGTACATGAGCAATTTAAAATGCATACAATGAGGGGGTTGCTCTCCCCAAGACAAGGAATCCATTACGTTTTATTTTTAGGTCCAATAGAGTTACCAGTTCCGATTTTATTTAAGTTATCACTTTTTTTGGGTATTTTCAATGCACGTGCCTATCGAGGTTTCAATTTCCATTAAGCATCTTAGATTGGCAAAAACAGAGGGAGAAGATCGGAAAAGCCATGCAAGTCGGAAATCGATGATGCATGCTAAGTAAGAAGACTTACAGCGCTTCCCAGCTCTCTCCATGCGGGATGCAGAACAGAATTTGAAACCTATGCTATATGCGAATGCAAGCCGAAGAAATCACCCTAGGATAGTAACGGCTATTATCGTGAAGCACCACAAGTCGGTCACTTATCCTTAACCTAAAAGTCCGGTCTTGGCTCACCCCTCCTCTTCTCGACTCACTCGAGTTCAGGAGTAGCGCTTGATGGGGCTCGCTCACAGCACAAGGGTTAAGAGATAAATGAACCGACTGTTTAAATTTGACTAGATCCAAATTGCACTATAGGTACATGCAAATATATTAGGGTGTTTGGACCTAATCTACTCGATCAAGCAATTCCTAAGCTAGGGCTCATTCACGCAAAAGAATAAAAATAAAAATAAAAAGAAAAAGCGTCAAAACCGTCGAGGCCCCCAAGGGAACAATCCCTCGGGCAATGGACCTCAGGAAGTCTGAGTGTCTGAGAGTCCTGAATTATTACATGTCAATTGTTACTCTCTCACATGAATATACGTGATAAAATAAAATGCAAAAATGAGAATGCAAAATTCTCCTCCATCTGTCTTTGATGCTCTCTCCTGTTGGCTGGTGTAGAAAACCCAACTCCGCCTCACTCGGGTGCATAGGACTTCCTAGGAATTCCTCCGCTTGGCGGTCCCTCGCATCAAAGACAAATAAAGAGAGAGGGTCAGAACAGTCACAACAATATAATTAATAATCAAATAAATAAATAACTAGTGGACATGAACAAAGAATTAAATAAATAAATGATCAACCATACAAAATCCGTTGCCTCCCCGGCAACAGCGCCATTTGATGAAAGGGAATTGTGCTGAGGTCGTGTCTTTCTACAAGGCGGATCGACAGTCGCTGAGGTGACCTCGGACAGAATCCCAAATCAATCAACAATTAACCCACAATGAAATATATGCAATTAAATAAAAAATGTGGAGTTAAAATTTATTATAACTCTACACGTAAATGTGTATAGGTGTAAGCACAAGTAGAGGTCGAACACTGGGAGGCGAATGGTTGAGTGTGAAATTGGTTGCGTAGTTATTCAATTTCTTGGTTCATGTCCAATTCTTTATTGTTTTTGTGGGTTTTTTATTTTATATTTTTTTATTTTATTTTTGGTTTTATGATTTTTATTTTGATTTTAGATTTTATAAATTTTTTTATATTTTTAATTAATAATATATATA
Organism: Ottelia alismoides; assembly: GCA_037367405.1. Classification (NCBI taxonomy): domain Eukaryota; kingdom Viridiplantae; phylum Streptophyta; class Magnoliopsida; order Alismatales; family Hydrocharitaceae; genus Ottelia; species Ottelia alismoides. Next base: position 242,513 of record JAZKJV010002120.1, on the reverse strand, counting down.
TATATATATATATATATTTACATAAAGAAATATATATACGAGAAGAGAGAGAAATGTAGTATATGGATATATAGACATATATATACTCAATATATTAAATATAATATTTTTTGGCTTTTTGTATTTTTCTAATTTTTATGTTATTTTTCTGGAATTTTGCTAATTTATGTAGTTTTAATTCAAAAATGTCCCTAATAAGGGACTAATTAGATAGGCTGCAAATAATTTGGGTTTTAAAATATGAAATAAGTCCAAAAATAACCCAACTAAATTTTAATACATAAATAATAATATATAGATAATTATAAAATAGGAAAACATATCTTTGGTATTTTTAAAAGGTTTTTATATTTTTTTAGGATTTTGGAGCTTCTTGAAATTTTTATATTTTCTTTTTCTATTTTTAGTGTTTTTCATTTTCTGGACTCAATATATATATACATATACCATATATAATTCTTTTGGAATTTTTCAAAATGTTTTTATATTTTTTGGCATTTTAGAAATTAAAGAGTACAAAAAGGGCTCCTTTTTCATTTTTAATAATTAGGAGAAATGCAAAAAATGCAAAATAAAATATGGGCGTGAAAGAACATTACATGGAGCATCTATCCCAATTTTTCTAAATTTTTAGTCGCTACATAGGCATTTTTAATAAATAGAAGAAAGACACAAAAATTACACAGCCTGGCAGGGGCATTTTTGCAAATAAAATAACTATCAGGGGCATCATTGCAAAAATTACTACAGAAATAAACATTTATTTTTATTTTTGGGGCTAATTTACAATTTACAAAATCTTCCAGGGCTTCAGTGCAAAAGTCACGCACCTTACGTGGGACTGCACGTGAGGCGCGGAGGGACCTAATCGCAATTACAGAAACTACAGGGGGCCTACTGCAAAAATTACAATTTATTTACAACGTGAAATTTTATTTATGGCATTAAAATATAAATACAAAAAGCTGGGGCATATATCTGAAATTTACCCCCGAAGGCGCGCGATCCAACGGCTGATCTTTGTCCACTTGACACGCGTCGCCTCCATGTCTGCTGATGCCGCTTCGACGATGGGCGGTGAGGATTAGATCACCCGAGGTGATATGATGGTCTGAGCATTGCTCCATTGGACGGCTGTGATTAAACCTGGGACTTCATCTTCATCCAACGGCGGAGAGGACGTCTGGAAGAACGGGGAAGAACGCTCGCCTGGGCGAGCTTCCTCCGGTGAGAACTCGCTGCTCCGCCAGCCTTTGCTGCTCCTGAAGGTCCCCTCACGTCCTGGGTGCTCCATTCTCTCTGCTGGAGGCTTCAGATCGGTCAGAGGCGCACTCGAGCGCCCTTGCGAGGTCGGAGAAGGCAAGGTGCTCCAGGTACCTCCGACGGCATGCACTTCATCTCCTGGTGCTTCTTGGCGCACTAGACCTGCACAGAACGACCACATGGCTCGAGGGCTTCACCCTCGACCTGGATTTGAAGTTCTTAGCACGAAAATGGGCGAGGTGGCGAAGCTTCTGGCGAGCGGCGGAGTTGAAGCTTCGTTACGCGAATCCAGAAGGGATCCGGTTGGGCAGAGGTGACTGGGAGATGAAGAACTGGAAGGGAGTGAAGTGGGGTGGTCGTAGTGGTTGGAAAACAGGCGGGGGTACGGTGGAGAAGTCGCCGGAGTGGAGCTCCGGCGAACTTCGAATTACCTAAACTACGCTATTCTAATTATCTAAATGCAAAATAAAAGACAGGAATGAAAAGTGGGGATAAAAATCTACCTAAGAAAATAAGTGCGCAGCTCGAACTTGGCTGGACGGCCAAGGAGCAGGACGACTGCCGGAGCGCCGCCGTGGGCGCATCTCCTTCCTCCGCGAGACTCCACAACCTCCAGGGGACCTCCAGTTGTCACCTTGATGCACGCTAGGCCGAAGGCGTGGGTTCGAGGGTTTGGGAAATGGCAAAAAAAACTCGGAAGAAGAAGATGGGTTTATTTATAAACAGGAGGGGGCGCCCTTATTGACCGGCGAATAGGTGGCGGTACAACTATGTACAGGCAAATAAAATGTGAGACGAGGACCATGATGCTTCTGGGAGGAAATTCCATGAAGAGATCGTTGTCAATGGAGCATCAGATCGAGCGGGAAAAATGGAGGAAAATGGGGGACTGGACAGGTCTGACGGGAGTCAGAGATGCAGGTGGAGTTGACCGGAGGTCAACACTCCCTGGCCTCTGATTGGTCCACATCAGCCCGAACTTGACCTATTTATTAAACGTAATAAATGAATTAATTAGAATTTATTTATAAAATAAAAAAATGTTTATTAGTTAATGTAGTATTTATTTATGATTTTTATTTAATTTTTTGATATATTTTATTATGAATTTATTTTAACGATGTATTTATAAGTGTATTTACATGTATTTATTTTTTTGTGTATTTTTATTTTATTATTTTATTTTCTTATTTTATTTTTTTTAACTTATTTTTGTGAGTATAAATATATTTTTATTTAATTTTTATGAGTTTATTTACATTTTTTAAATAAATAGGTCTATGTAATATGTAGGTATACTTATAGGTATTTTACCTATATTATATATACATTTTATTTATTTAATGTATTTTATTTGATTTTATTTAGGGATTATATTTTTAATAAATATTATGTAACATTTACAATATTATAAAAATATAGGTGAATAAAGAATAAAATAATAAGTCCCTTTTTATTTATATACATATAGATAACATAGGTATTTTGCCTATGTATTTAGATAACTTTATTTTATTTGTGTGTTTATTCTTGGTTTAATTCTAGTTTTAATGTACACATATGTTATAAATAATGTATATAAATTTATAAAAATATGAATTTGTAAAATAATGGGTAATGAATAAATTGAATATTTTATTCGGTATTATGTACAATAGGGGCCCAAAACCTAACTTTCACAGATAAACTCCAAATAATTTTTAACCAATTTTATTAAATAGTTCTTGGAATGCTATATACAATTAAAGGTGAGTTTGGTGGATTTTTTATTTGCAAGATATGGGTCTGCGAAGTTGAGATTCTGGCTTTTTATTCTGTGTATAAAATGTATATTGTGCATCATTTTTACACAAACTCAATTTTGTATTTTTATTTACATTATTATCTACAACTTTCATGGCAAAAGATTTCTATTTGATGAATAAATACTTATATACAAAATAGGTGTCAAAAATGCATAAATGAATGAATAAATAAATGGGGCATTTATTGTATTTTGGCCCTTATCTCCCCCTACTTTATTCCTTGTCGACCAATTCCATTATGGACTTTGTCTCGGGGTTAGGGTCATAAAATATTTGCAATATTTTATTACCTTTTCTTTTCTTCTCTTTATTCTATAATTTTGGCATTAAAAACCTTATTTTATGTACAATAAATACAATAAATAATGAATGCTAATATGTACAAATTGATGTTATTTACATGCATTTGCTGGGGTTTTTAAGGCCAAAATGATAGAATAAAGAATGATGAATCGGGATTCATCATCCCCCTATACTTGCCTTTGCTAGTCCCTAGCAAATACTTATGCAATAAGTACAAAAAGATAAAGAATAAGAAGAAAAAAAAGCAAAAATAAAGAATTAAGAATAAATTGAATTGATCAGGATTATTAAACTTATATGTACAAAATCAAAGTTTGGAGCCCAGGTTAGACCTTGGTGTAAAAATGTATGTGGAACCTAGTTGGGAACCAAATTTAAAATACAACAGCCTTCGAAAGTCATAGAACTCGATTTGAATTACCTCAATAGCCAGGTCAGAACTAGCCTATATCATACGCAAACCCTTATGACTATGAAGCTGACTTGTACAGTGTAAGTGATGGTGGCTCTCCCCAACTGAAATGACAAAAGACCTGACTTCTCCAGAATAACAACCCAATGATTCCACAATCCAGCTCTCTACCGTAGAGGAGGGGGTGGAGAAAAAAATGGACGGTAGCCAGTGTAGCTACATATCCTGGGATGCAAGACCAATGTAGTCAAGTCATCCAGCTACAGGCTCACATGGTATAACTTTGATGCTAAAGCTTGCTTATTTTCTATACAACATATACACATACTCCGGCAGGCACTTTTATTTTTATTTTCAAGCCTGTCCACTTTTTGGAGTTTTTTTCCAACATACTATTTACAGCAACATTTACATAAGGACTTTTTCCTCTTGAGCTAGAAGACTATCCCTCTTCTGAAGCTTTATTGCAACCCTCACTCTCCTATCATTTGACTTCATTGAAACTGGACCAAGTTGGGGTGCACTTCCCTCCCTAGACAAGGACGAATGTTTCCACCCGTGTGCGTCTCAGACTAGCAAATCCAATCCCCTCACCACTCCAACTGAGTTGAGCCAAGTGAAAGGTGCAAGTATCCAAGTTAGGTCACGGTCGACAAGAGTCATGCGTGTGTCTCGAAAAGTTCTAGTTAGTCCACTGAGGTGACTTGAACCCAGCCCTGATTTCTCAAAGAATTAAGTCTGAATAGACCTGAAGTACCTTAAACCTAGTTCCCATAAGATTCCAGTGCAGTTAGGTGCAATAAGGTCCAACCAAACTCCAATCTTTGACTTTATTGGACTAGTTCAATCATCAAGATTAATCAAAGGATATGAATGCCTTGCAAATGCTATTTACAAATATGCAAAGAATAATGCAATTTTTCAAAGAATTTTGAAAACAAAGAGGACAGTTTTTACACAAAGATTTTTTGCAAATAATATTGGCACTCAAAGTATAAAATATGTACAGGTATATACACGGGCGTGCCGCTTTATTTTACAAGACTTAAAGAATTTACAGGTTTTAACAAAGTGATTTATTTAGGTATATGAAGAATTTTATGTATTTTATTTATGATTTATTTTATTTCATTTTATTTATTATGGTGCCTTTATTCCTCAAATTTATTTGAAAAATTATTTTGAAAACTATAGTACAAAATAATTTTTTGCAAATATTTACAAACATCTGAAAGCCATTTTGCAAAGATTTTGCAAGCACTATATACATTTTTCAAAATATTGTTACAATCATTTTCAAAATCATTTGCAAATCTTTATTTCACACAAATATAAGAATTTTGCAATCAAAATATTTTTACAAATGTTGAAAATATTTCACAAAAAGTTTTCCAAACAGTTCACACCATTCTTCAAATCATTTTGCAAAAATATTTTTAACCTGATTTATTAATCAGTAGATACAAAAAGAATCCGAGGAATAGGAAGCATTATTAATTATTTTTCAATGAATTATATCATATTTATTAATAATTATATGAAAGTGCGAGTGATGGCTAAAGTATATACAGACTATATACGACCCCCTATACTTAGCTTGAGCTATGTCCTCATAGATCGGAAAAGAAAAGAGAAGACATAACTCGTACTGAGTTTAGACAAGTCGAAAGAATATGAAATAAAGGAAATAGAAGTTGACCGTCCCCCCTATGCTTAGGATCAAGTAATCCTAAGCATAACAGACTGTACACAAAGTAGGGAGGGTCAAGGGTTGGAATAAACATATCAAAGAATTAACAAATCAGGGGTGCACCCCCCCTATACTTAGGATAAAGTACGTCCTAAGTACAGTAAATTGACACCAAGGGGCGACACCTTTTATTTAGATAAAGAAAAAGGAAAAGAAGAAAAGAAGAAAGAAGAGATATATACAGATAGAGGAAAAGATCAAGGAGAATATACGCATCACTCCCCCTATACTTAGGGTGAGGTATCCCTAAGTATAGGTAACAACAGGAGTGACGAAACTGAACGAGGAATGAACAACGCGGTGTGTACCCCCCTATATTTAGGACAAGGTACGTCCTAAGTGTAGACACAAAGATATGGCGATCTAGGGCAGCAAACATACGGGAGAAAGAATGCACAAAAGACACATATATACCAGCGGTGAAGAACTGGTGAAGTACAGGACGGTATCTGACAAGTGAATACCGTACTCGCATCATCGTCTCCATGTGAGAACAAGGATACAATCATAAGGTCAAAAGACACCCTGATATGCAGTCATGTGAATGTCAGCTACCTGGGACAACAAGATCGGAAGTAAAGATATCGGGTGCGGAAGCGTGAAGCAGTCAATCGGCTCATATGGTCATCATGAGGGAACAGAGCTGGTACTATAAGACCGCGAGGAAGAAAGAGATGTACAGACTCCTCCGATCAATCAGAGTCCCATATAGATCGGACATGAAGCATATGAGACTGTGTGATGCACGGTGGTGATATAATCTGAAAGTCACAAGAATACACCGATCAACACAATACATGGCTCACTCCTGCGAGGGTTCTCAAGGTGAACACAATCAGAGAATAATCAGAGTACTTGGCTCCGTGATCCAACAGACAGGAGACACAACCAGGGAGGGGACCGAGTATACAAGTCAGAAGACCCGACTTCGTGCTCCACCAAATGGGAGACACCGGAAATTAAGCCGAGTACCTAGAAAATGATGTACTCTCCCGCAGATAACCCTCGGGGAGTAGTACATGCTAGGCAATGAATAATCAGTACGGAAGCTCACCCTTGCGAGGGTTGTCAAAGTGAGCGGGCTCAAGGGAGCCTGATCCATCAGACAGATCACAGAGATGGTCTCGGTAGGCGACAGATCGGCTACCAGCAGAAGAGACCGACAAATCAAGAAAATGTGGCAGCTTCCCGCAGATAACCCTCGGGGAACGTACTGTCAACTAGTCATGGAAATAGCAGATATCAGGAGCTCAGCCTCGCGAGGACCGTCAAGGCAAACAGATTCAAAGGAGTGTAATCAGATGGGTCCCATGATCCACAGATCGGATAGGCAACTCAAGATGAGACAAAAAATCATGTATATTAGGCGACTTGATTCCGTGCTCCGCAGATCGGAGACACAATCAGCAGTGGAAACCGAGCGTAAAAAGAGTGCCGCAGTCTCTCGCAGATAGTCCTCGGAGAGTACTGCGATCTAGGCAAGAAACTGTCAGAATTTGTCTCTACCTTGCGAGGGTCGTCAAGGAGAGAAAACTGCTCGAAGGAGCCGGATCCATCAGACGGAGCCACATAATGATCTCAGTAGTCGACAAATCGGCTACCAACAGAAGAGACTAATCAGATCGAAAATATGTCGTCGTCTCCCGCAGATAACCCTCGGGGAGCGACAAAATAGTCAAGGAATAATAAGAAAAGAGCTCATCCCTGCGAGGACCGTCAAGGAAAGCTGACTCAAAGGAGTCTGAGCAAGTCGGTCACATGCCCCAACAGATTAGGCGCATAATCAGAAAGGGAGACCGAGTGCACAAATCAGACGAATCGGCTTCGTGCTCCAACAGACAGGAGGCACCAGAAATGAATGAAGCCGATCATAAAGAAAGTGTCACATCCTTCCGCAGATAGTCCTCGGGAAGCGATGTGAGCTACATAGTGAATAATCAGAGTACAACCCATCCTTGCGAGGGTCGTCAAGGAGAGAAAGAGACTCAAAGGAGCCGGATCCATCAGACAGATCCACAGAGAGTATGGTCTCGGCAGACGGCAGACCGTCTGTCAGCGGAAGAGACCAGAGTGGGCTATAATGTGTCATAGCCTCTCGCAGATAACCCTCGGAGAGCTATGAACTAGGTAGTGAGCAAATGGAATATCAAGGCTCGTCCTTGCGAGGAGCGTCAAGGAGAGCCATCAGACAGTTGGCCCCATGTGCCGACAGATGGGGCACACAATCACAGAGGGAGGCCAGTCAAGCATATCATCTGACTCGGTTCCGGGGCCCATCAAAATGGCGACGCAAGCAGTGGATGAAACCGTAGTCGTAGAAACCGTCGCATTCTCCCGCAGATAGTCCTCGGGGAGTAATGCGAACTAGATCACTGTAGGTCATGGGAATGCTGGCATAGAGTCTCAGGTCCTCAAGGTAGTGTGAATCCATCAATCAACAGGAGGGCATAAGATCATGTGAGGGAGCAAATAATCAGGTCATTCACAAAACATCCCCCAGGTCAATTCAATAAGCTGAGCTGGCACAACATATCACCAGGAATCCTCTACGTGCTAGGGTGGATCAAAGTGTCAGGAGATCAAGGATGGGTCAATCAGGAAGATGAGAAATCATGGGGGTTCGGGGCACCGTCATCATGAAGCATATATCAAGATAGTCCATCCAAAATCCAAATCAAGACGGGCCGAAACCTCTAAATAGATAGCTCAGTAGAAATATCATGATATCATCCTCAAATCACTGAAGTACATCACATCCTCAATCCGATTGTGCGAGACCAAAAATTCCTCAATAATGCATCACACCTATGATCATGCATCAACAAAAATCCTCAATATGCTCGTATGCACGTATCCAAAGTCAAATCCACCAAACCAATCTCAGCATCCTCAACATCATTGGTCTGACTTACTCAAATAATCTGTATACATAATCCTCGATGCGAGCCTCATCAATATGCACAACATTCCTGGGTAAAAGGGAGAGGTGATACGGGGTACACGAATAAGATGGATAAGAAGGGTACACAATGGGGTGGAGAAGCTGATTGAGTGTGCGTGCCAATATCACGGGTGAAAGAAAGAGTGATACCGAGGGGACGAGGAGGGCGGGTGAGAAGATCGAGACACAGACAAAATTGGGTGTTCCACACAGGGCGGGAACACCGTCAAAATGGTGGTCCGAAGAGCAGGCTCTCCTCGAACCGGAGAAGATGGGGATGATACAGTGGATGCGAAGAAGATGGTGAAGAAGATGTCGGGAACGAATGGACTTGGCGAAGAAATGATTGAGCTCAAGCGCCAATATCACGACTCAATGCAAATGAAGAGGTATATGTATATATAAGAGAGGTAGAGAGACTCAAAGATGAAAAAATGCAAGACTTACACGGACGGGACCTACTACTCTAATAATGAAAGAAAAGCATAATGGACTCCCAGTCACAATCAAGACACAAGGCAAACCCCCAATTCACCTACTCAACACAGTGAAGACCGTTAGGTGATGGTCATTTATCTTTTCAGTTTTAGAGTGAGGTGAGAATCACAAAGTTGTACAAACACTTAGGAGGCTTGATGGGATTGGGCTCTACTCCTTAGTGTGTACGTGAGCAATTTAAAACGCATACAATGAGGGGGTTGCTCTCCCCAAGACAAGGAATCCATTACGTTTTATTTTAAGGTCCAATAGAGTTAGCAGTCCCGATTTTATTTAAGTTATCACTTTTTTTGGGTATTTTCAATGCACGTGCCTATCGAGGTTTCAATTTCCATTAAGCATCCTAGATTGGCAAAAACAGAGGGAGAAGGTCGGAAAAACCATGCAAGTCGGAAATCGATGATGCATGCTAAGTAATAAGACTTACAGCGCTTCCCAGTTCCCTCCATGCGGGATGCAGAACAGAATTTGAAACCTATGCTATATGCGAATGCAAGCCGAAGAAATCGCCCTAGGATAGTAACGGTTATTATCGTGAAGCACCACAAGTCGGTCACTTATCCTTAACCTAAGAGTCCGGTCTTGGCTCACCCCTCCTCTTCTCGACTCACTCGAGTTCAGGAGTAGCGCTTGATGGGGCTCGCTCACGGCACAAGGGTTAAGAGATAAATGAACCGACTGTTTAAATTTGACTAGATCCAAAATGCACTATAGGTACATGCAAATATATTAGGGTGTTTGGACCTAATCTACTCGATCAAGCAATTCCTAAGCTAGGGCTCATTCATGCAAAAGAATAAAAATAAAAAGAAAAAGAAAAAGCGTCAAAACCGTCGAGGCCCCCAAGGGAACAATCCCTCGGGCAATGGACCTCGGGAAGTCTGAGTGTCTGAGAGTCCTGAATTATTACATGTCAATTGTCGCTCTCTCACATTAATATACATGATAAAATAAAATGCAAAAATGAGAATGCAAAATTCTCCTCCATCTGTCTTTGATGCTCTCTCTTGTTGGCTGGTGTAGAAAAGCCAACTCCGCCTCACTCGGGTGCATAGGACTTCCTAGGAATTCCTCCTTCGCTTGGCGGTCCCTCGCATCAAAGACAAATAAAGAGAGAGGGTCAGAACAGTCACAAAAATATCAATTAATAATCAAAAAAATAAATAACTAGTGGACATGAACAAAGAATTAAATAAATAAATGATCAACCATACAAAATACGTTGCCTCCCCGGCAACGGCGCCATTTGATGAAAGGTAATTGTGCCGAGGTCGTGTCTTTCCACAAGGAGGATCGACAGTCGCTGAGGTGACCTCAGACAGAATCCCAAATCAATCAACAATTAACCCATAATGAAATATATGCAATTAAATAAAAAATGTGGAGTTAAAATTTATTATAACTCTACATGTAAATGTGTATAGGTGTAAGCACAAGTAGAGGTCGAACACTGGGAGGCGAATGGTTGAGTGTGAAATTGGTTGCGCAGTTATTCAATTTCTTGGTTCATGTCCAATTCTTTATTGTTTTTTGTGGGTTTTTAATTTTATATTTTTTTATTTTATTGTTGATTTTATGATTTTTATTTTGATTTTAGATTATATATTTTTTTATATTTTTAATTATAATATATATATATATATATTTGCATAAAGAAATATATATACGAGAAGAGAGAGATGTAGTATATGGATATATAGACATATATATACTCAATATATTAAATAAAATATTTTTTGGCTTTTTGTATTTTTCTAATTTTTATGTTATTTTTATGGAATTTTGCTAATTTTTATGTAGTTTTAATTCAAAAATATCCCTAATAAGGGACTAATTAGATAGGCCGCAAATAATTTGGGTTTTAAAATATGATATAAGTCCAAAAATAACCCAACTAAATTTTAATACATTAATAATAATATATAGATAATTATAAAATATGAAAACATATCTTTGGTATTTTTAAAAGGTTTTTATATTTTTTTTAGGATTTTGGAGCTTCTTGAAATTTTTATATTTTCTTTTTCTATTTTTAGGGTTTTTCATTTTCTGGACTCAATATATATACATATACATATATAATTTTTTTGGAATTTTTCAAAATGTTTTTATATTTTTTTGGCATTTTAGAAATTAAAGAGTACAAAAAGGGCTCCTTTTTCATTTTTAATAATTAGGAGATGCAAAAAATGCAAAATAAAATATGGGCGTGAAAGAACATTACATGGAGCATCTATCCTAATTTTTCTGAATTTTTAGCCGCTACATAGGCATTTTTAATAAGTAGAAGAAAGACACAAAAATTACACAGCCTGGTAGGGGCATTTTTGCAAATAAAATAACAATCAAGGGCATCAGTGCAAAAATTACTACAGAAATAAACATTTATTTTTATTTTTGGGGCTAATTTACAATTTACAAAATCCGCCAGGGCTTTAGTGCAAAAGTCACGCACCTCACGTGGGACTGCACGTGAGGCGCGGAGGGACCTAATTGCAATTACAAAAACTATAGGGGGCCTACTGCAAAAATTACAATTTATTTACAACATGAAATTTTATTTATGGCATTAAAATATAAATACAAAAAGGTGGGGGATATATCTAAAATTTACCCCCGAAGGCACGCGATCCAACGACTGATCTTCGTCCACTTGACACGCGTCGCCTCCACGTCTGCTAATGCCGCTTCGACGATGGGCGGTGAGGATTAGATCACCCGAGGTGATCTGATGGTCTGAGCGTTGCTCCATCGGACGACTGTGATTAAACCTGGGACTTCATCTTCATCCAACGGTGGAGAGGACGTCTGGAAGAACGGGGAAGAACGCTCGCCTGGGCGAGCTTCCTTCGGTGAGAACTCGCTGCTCTGCCAGCCTTTGCTGCTCCTGAAGGTCCCCACATGTCCTGGGTGCTCCATTCTCTCTACTGGAGGCTTCAGATCGGTCAGAGGCCCACTGGAGTGCCCTTGCGAGGTCGGAGAAGGCAAGGTGCTCCAGGTACCTCCGACGGCATGCACTTCATCTCCTGGTGCTTCTTGGCACACTAGACCTGCACAGAACGACCACATGGCTCGAGGGCTTCACCCTCAACCTGGATTTGAAGCTGTTAGCACAAAAATGGGCGAGGTAGCGAAGCTTCCGGCGAGCGGCGGAGTTGAAGCTTCGTTTCGCGAATCCAGAAGGGATCCGGTTGGGCAGAGGTGACTGGGAGATGAAGAACTGGAAGGGAGTGAAGTGGGGTGGTCGTAGTGGTCGGAAAACAGGCGGGGGTACGGTGGAGAAGTCGCTGGAGCGGAGCTCCGGCGAACTTCGAATTACCTAAACTATGCTATTCTAATTATCTAAATGCAAAAAAAAGACAGGAATGAAAAGCAGGGATAAAAATCTACCTAAGAAAATAAGTGCGCAACTCGAACTTAATTGGACGGCCAAGGAGCAGGACGACTGCCGGAGCGCCGCCGTGGGCGCATCTCCTTCCTCCGCGAGACTCCACAACCTCCAGGGGACCTCCAGCTGTCACCTTGATGCACGTTAGGCCGAAGGCGTAGGCTCGAGGGTTTGGGAAATGGCAAAAAACCTCGGAAGAAGAAGATGGTTTTATTTATAAACAGGAGGGGGCGCCCTTATAGACCGGCGAATAGGTGGTGGTACAACTATGTACAGGCAAATAAAATGTGCGGCGAGGATCATGATGCTTCTGGGAGGAAATTCCGTGAAGAGATCGCTGTCAATGGAGCATCAGATCGAGCGGGAAAAATGGAGGAAAACGGGGGACTGGACAGGTCTGATGGGAGTCAGAGGCGTAGGGGGGAGTTGACTGGAAGTCAACACTCCCTGGCCTCTGATTGGTCCACATCAGCCCGAACTTGACCTATTTATTAAACGTAATAAATGAATTAATTAAAATTTATTTATAAGATAAAAAATGTTTATTAATTAATGTAGTATTTATTTATGATTTTTATTTAATTTTTGATATATTTTATTATGAATTTATTTTAACGATGGATTTATAAGTGTATTTACATGTATTTATTTTTTGTGTATTTTTATTTTATTATTTTATTTTCTTATTTTATTTATTTATAAATTATTTTTGTGAGTATAAATATATTTTTATTTAATTTTTATAAGTTTATTTACATTTTTTAAATAAATAGGTCTATGTAATATGTAGGTATACTTATAGGTATTTTACCTATATTATATATACATTTTATTTATTTAATGTATTTTATTTGTTTTTATTTAGGGATTATATTTTTAATAGATATTATGTAATATTTACAATATTATAAAAATATAGATGAATAAAGAATAAAAGAATAAAGTCCCTTTTTATTTATATACATATAGATAACATAGGTATTTTGCCTATGTATTTAGATAACTTTATTTTATTTGTGCGTTTCTTCTTGGTTTAATTCTAGTTTTAATGTACACATATGTTATAAATAATGTATATAAATTTATAAAAATATGAATTTGTAAAAATAATGGGTAATGAATAAATTGAATATTTTAATCGGTATTATGTACAATAGGGGCCCAAAACCTAACTTTCACAGATAAACTCCAAAAATTCTGAAACCAATTTTATTAAATAGTTCTTGGAAAGCTATAAACAATTAAAGGTGAGTTTGGTGGATTTTTTTATTTGCAAGATATGGGTCTGCGAAGTTGAGATTCTAGCTTTTTATTCTGTGTATAAAATGTACACTGTGCATCATTTTTACACAAACTCAATTTTGTATTTTTATTTACATTATTATCTACAACTTTCATGTACAAAATATTTTTATTTGATGAATAAATACTTATATACAAAATAGGTGTCAAAATTGCATAAATGAATGAATAAATATATGGGGTATTTATTGTATTTTGACCCTTATCTCCCCCTACTTTATTCCTTGTCGACCAATTCCATTCTGGACTTGGTCTCGGGGTTAGGGTCATAAAATATTTGCAATATTTTATTACCTTTTCTTTTCTTCTCTTTATTCTATAATTTTGGCATTAAAAATCTTATTTTATGTACAATAAATACAATAAATAATGAATGCTAATATGTACAAATTGATGTTATTTACATGCATTAGCTGGGGTTTTTAAGGCCAAAATGATAGAATAAAGAATGATGAATCGGGATTCATCATCCCCCTATACTTGCCTTCGCTAGTCCCTAGCAAATACTTATGCAATAAGTACATAAAGAATAAGAAGAAAAGAAAAAGCAAAAATAAAGAATTAAGAATAAATTGAATTGATCATGATTATTAAACTTATTTGTACAAAATCAAAGTTTGGAGCTCAGGTTAGACCTTGGTGTGAAAATGTGTGTGGAACCTAGTTGGGAACCAAATTTAAAATACAACAGCCTTCGATTGTCAAAGAACTCGGTTTGAATTACCTCAATAGCCAGGTCAGAACTAGCCTATATTATACGCAAACCCTTATGACTATGAAGCTGACTTGTACAGTGTAAGTGATGGTGGCTCTCCCCAACTGAAATGACAAAAGACTTGACTTCTCCAGAATGACAACCCAATGATTCCCCAATCCAGCTCTCTACCGTCGAGGAGCGGGGTATTCCCTTCTAAGTTCAAGTGGCATCCGACTCAAGAGGAGGGGTGGAGAAAAGAATGGACGGTAGCCAGTGTAGCTACCTATCCTGGGATACAAGACCAATGTAGTCAACTCATCCAGCTGCAGGCTCACATGGTATAACTTTGATGCTCAAGCTTGCTTATTTTCTATACAACATATACACATACTCCGGCAGGCACTTTTATTTTTATTTTCAAGCATGTCCACTTTTTTGGAGTTTTTTTTCCAACATACTATTTACAGCAGCATTTACATAAGGACTTTTTCCTCTTGAGCCAGAAGACTATCCCTCTTTTGAAGCTTTATTGCAACCCTCACTCTCCTGTCATTCGACTTCATTGAAACTGGACTAGGTTGGGGTGCACTTCCCTCCCTAGACGAGGACGAATGTTTCCACCCATGTGCATCTCAGACAGGCAAATCCAACCCCCTCACCACTCCAACTGAGTTGAGCCAAGTGAAAGGTGCAAGTGTCCAAGTTAGGTCACGGTCGACAAGAGTCATGCGTGTGTCTCGAAAAATTCTAGTTAGTCCACTGAGGTAACTTGAACCCAGCCCTGATTTCTCAAAGAATTAAGTCTGAATAGACCTAAAGTACCTTAAACCTAGTTCCCATAAGGTTCCAGTGCAGTTAGGTGCAGTAAGGACCAACCAAGCTCCAATCTTTGACTTTATTGGACTAGTTCAATCATCAAGCTTAATCAAAGGATATGAATGCCATGCAAATGCTACTTACAAATATGAAAAGAATAATGCAATTTTGCAAAGAATTTTGAAAACAAAGAGGAGAGTTTTTACACAAAGAATTTTTGCAAATAATATTGACACTCAAAGTATAAAATATGTACAAGTATTTACACGGGCATGCCGCTTTATTTTACAAGACTTAAAGAATTTACAGGTTTTAACGGCCTAAAATGATACTTCTTGAAGCCAAAACTCACACTTATTAAACTTCGCATATAGTTTGTGCCTCCGTAAGGTCTCCAGCACTGTCTGTTGGTGAGTGCGATGTTCCTTCTCATCTCGAGAGTATATAAGGACATCGTCAATGAAAACCACAACAAAGTCGTCGAGGAAAGACTGAAACACCCGATTCATCATGTCCATGAATGATGTTGGGGCATTTGTCAAGCCAAAGGGCATCACCAAGAACTCATAGTGACCATATCTGATTCTGAATGCGGACTTAGGTATATCCTCATCCCGAACACGTAGATGGTGATAACCAGACCGTAGATCAGTCTTGGAGAAGATGGATGACCCTTGTAGCTGATCAAAGAGATCGTCAATGCGCGGCAAGGGGAAACGATTCTTGATTGTTACTTTATTCAACTGCCGATAATCTATACACATGTGCATAGATCCATCCTTCTTCTTAACAAAAAGGACATGCGCTCCCCATGGAGATGTACTAGGGCGTACGAAATCCTTCTCCAGCAGTTCTTGTAACTGCACCTTGAGTTCCTTCAGTTCAGCTGGTGCCATCCTGTATGGTACCATAGATATTGGTTGAGTTCCCGGAATGATAGAAATCTCAAACTCCACCTCACGAGGTGGGGGAAGCCCAGGAAAATCTGTAGGAAATACATCCGGAAAGTTCTTTACTATTTCAACATCCCCTATTCCTTCCATAGGGGTCTGATTCCCATTGATATGAGCAATAAATCCTTCGCACCCTTGAGATAGCAGGCGATGAGCTTGTAGTGCTGATATGCAGGTTACGCCTCTCGACGAGGTGCTCCTATCAAATACAAATTCTTGTAGCTCAGGAAGTCTGAAAATAATCTGTTTCTGGAAACAGTCTAAACATGCATGGTGATTCTCGAGCCAATCCATACCGAGAATAACGTCAAAATCCTCCATCTGAATGAGCAGCAAGTACGCCTCAAGCATATAACCTCCAATATAAACAGGGCAATCGAGAAATACCCGACGGACAACAAACACCTGACCCCCAGGTCCCTTAATAAGATAAGGGTTTGCAACTATGGTAGGCTCTCGGCCTAAGGTATCCGCAAAACTCCATGACACGAAAGAATGAGATGCACCCGAGTCAAAAAGAGCATGAGCTGTAAAGTCGCCTACTGAAATCATACCTCGCACTACTGATCCTGAAGCATGTGCTTGCCCATCAGTGATGGCATTGAGTTGTCCTTCCCTTCGTGGCCCATTGGAACATGTCGTGCTTTGAGTATGGTTGGGTTGTCCCCTGCTACCACGAGAGGTAGAACCACGTCCCTGATGCTGCGAACACCCCCCCCCCCCCGTACAGTACCTCGCATCTGTGAAGCTCCCAATGGAGAGTTGGACCTGATGTGCCCCTCCTGGATGCATCGGTAGCAAACACGTGCATCTGTCATGGTGTTCACCGTTGGATGTGCTGGTCATGATGGCTCGGAAAGTGCTTGCCCCAAGGTAGGAGCTCCTCTATGTGTGGACCTGGTAGACATATCAAGCCGGTAGGGGTAGGGACGTTGTCCTCTCCGTGCCATTGATTGATCATTTCGAGCAGTCCTCCCATAATAGCTTGGTCCTCCTTGCCTGGTTTGCACTAACTTGCCTTCACGCAAGTCCTCCTCCACTCGGGATGCAACATCAACCACTTCCTTCATAGTAACCAATCTAAGGGGTACTAGCCTCTTGCGAATTTCCTTACAAAGACCTCGAAAGAACTTGAATGCTTTGTCGACCTCGGTTGGCATAGTGCTAGCAGCATACTTCAACAACTCTGTGAACCTGTTCAGATAAGCAGTCACGGTCTTGTTCCCTTGCTCGAGTAGTGTGAACTCCACTCGGCGCTGCTCTAGCCAGTATTTCTGGAACACCTTAGTAAATTTCTCCCAAGTAATTGGCATTGCAATTTGCGGCTCCATAGAACTCCACCATTCCCCAGCATAGCCCGCTAAGGAGTAAGTGATAGGGGTAACCTTCTCCTCATCTGGTACATGTATGGTGCGAAATACCTTTACTACACGCTTCAGCTACCTCTCTGCCACATCTAGGCTTGTATTGCCCAGAAACTCTGGAACTTTCTCCTTACGATATTTTGAAAATATGTCCTCTTGTCCTGGTGGCGGCGACGAGGGGGGGGGAGGAGGAGGTGGCGGCGGTGGTGGATCACCATCTCCCTCACCCATTCCGGACCCGCCTTCGGACGTAGATCTCGACAATCGCTCCTTGAGTATAAGTTATCTCTGCTGCACATTCTGCAGCATCTCCATCATCGCAGCCAACTGTTGTGCAGTCTGATCCCTATGAGGTGGCATGAGCTACAAGTGTAGAAATAAAAAAGGAATTGTGATTAGATCCTAGAGTAAAGGTCATTAGTCAACCTTGATCATTATTATTTTTTGACAGCAGTCAGAAGACTACTTATCTAATGTACAATGGTATTTCTCCTACCATATAGTTGTCTATGACTGATGGGGTAATTGGGCTCTGATACCAAATGAAACGCCTCGCCTCAGCAGTAGCGCATCTCAACACTCATTCTCAATATTACCCAACAACAATCATAACAACCTGCATGATATACCATTTATATAAAAAAGGACATAGGGAAGAAAATCTAAGTTTCTATTGATAACAAAAGTCTACATACGGATAACAATAAGTCCTCAGAGTCTCTTTATTAAATCATAAATAATTGGAAAGGAAGGATAACAGAACTACTATGAAACTAATCCTCAACCTTAACAACGTCCTGCAGATGCACCACCAAAGATGTGAGCCTCTGTCTCCTGCTCTACACTTCCTGTTGGATTTCCAAAGAATGTAACTCACGAGTCAACTTACTTAGTATGGATAAATAAATTATAAATTAAAAGAATATAAGTAGGTAATGCAAATGCGGTAACTGAACAAGTTTAGAAGAGAATATTTTTAAAATGCATATAACAAATTTTCACCACCTATTTTCTAGGCCCTTAACACGTATGTGATAAAAAAAACTTTGACATATCTTAATCCATACTTTCATTACTTATCCCTCACTCATATTGCTTGATTCAGTTCGGATTATGTTAGAAACATTTGCACGGCATAATCAACAAGAGGCGATTGCAGTTCTTATTGAGACACATGAAGAACCAGTTAATGAGATCGTGCACTGTATAGAAGTGAATGCAGATGTTGTTGAAGGATATTGAGTATCCTTAAGCGCATCACGGAAGCGTATTGATCGCATCGTATGCAATCGGAGCAACTAGTCGCACTAGATGCTAGAGGCACCGGAAATTAAATTTTTTAAATCTAAAGATGAAACGACATGATCACGAGAACGCTTCTCGGATCGTTTCATCAAAACACAAAGTATAAGGAATACCTCTTGAAGCGTGGTTGTGATCGTGAGATCCCAAAGTAGAGATCCTCCTGTCTTAAGTCTGATCCACGAAGAACACACTTGCGGGCGTGATGATGAGTCACGTTCCTTCCCGCAATCCTCGATGAAGATCCAAGCGATGGCTCTCCCGATTTCGTCAAACGAAATCCGTCGTCTTCCTTTAGAGTAAGCAACTCCAAAGAAGATGGAGATCCATGAGTCGTCGAAGGCGAAAGCCGGGAGTCTCTCCTTTCTCAACACAAGATGGACGACCATCTTTTGGAGGAGAGAAAGAGAGAGGGTGAGAATATGAGAGAGAGAGAGAGTTGTAACCTTGTACAACTCTTAATGATGTTCTTTGGAAGGCTACCCTAGCCCTCCTTTTATATTAGTTTAGGATCCAATGGATCTCAATCCATGGGACACATGGATCCAACGGCTAGTATTGGTCCATGTAAAATCAATGGTTATAATTGTTATTGGTTAAAACCAACAACATTTATTTATAATTAAATTAAATATGTGTTGCAACATTATCAACACATTTTTAATTTAACATAAATAAATTAGTTAAGAGATTAATCATGATAATAAAATGGAGATAATGTAGCCTCCTAAAAATGGGGCTTATTATCTCCTTTTATTATATCATATTATCTCTTAATAATTTGTGATAACTATTAACACATAATTATCCACAAAATTAATTCCAAATTAATTTGTGAATATTTCAATCATGCCATTGAAAAATATGTGAATCAAATTCACAACCCAAACTAATTTGTAAATGACATTTCCAGTTAATTAACAAATGTGAATCCAATCCACATTTAATAATTAATAAATGTTATTTACTAAATTTCTCTCTCTTGTATATTATAAATCATATTTACAATACACAAATATTATGGATAATAATATCCACAATCTCTAATCCTTGATAATTAAATCCCATTTAATTATTTTGGATAGTCATTCTCATAATATGAATCATATTCATATTAAGCTTGATAATTAAATCTCATTTAATCATCAAGTTCTTCTTGCTTGGATATGAATTTCATCAAATGAATTATTCTCGAATCCTTTCGAGAATAATGTGCTTTCTCCGCAGATACTTGGAGATAAGGGCAGGGCGATTGTATTATTCCATGTATAGTGACTTGGATATTGAGATCTTATCTCAAATTCAGATCGAACGAACCTCCCACAGATGCTTGATTAGATCAAGACCGCAAATCTAATCTTCATTGAATCTGAATCTCATTCAGACCAATGTCCAACACTTGGACTAAGATCAGATTGCTTCTCTACTGGAAGAAGTCACTAAAATCCAGACCTGTTTCATCACTCCCTCGGAATGGAAGCGTCATGGATATACAATCGTTTATGATCACATCACCCTCAGGTATTCCCAATACCTGTACATCCTGCATACTGGAAGACCCATGACCAATCTGAAGATAAAGATCAATTCTACACTGTCTTCTTCAGGGTTTGATCACTAAGTTTCTCATTTGATCATTGGGATTAGGTATCGATCATATACTTTCCAAAAGCATATATTATACCTAGGTCTTGATCATATACTTTCCAAAAGTATATATCAAACCTACAAATTCAGTCAAGCTTCCAAAGCGAGACGACCGTGCGCACGGAATTTGATTCCTCCTAATATCTCATGAGTGAGCTCATGTCTTCCAGTTCAGTAGTGAACCTGTATGATCCCTTTGAGAGATTGTATTACTCATACGCCCTTACATGCACACCAGCGCGCCGGTGTATAGACCTTGGTTAAGTCATCAACCTATTGGTCTGCCAAATGTACACACTCAGACATATAGTAACACATCTGTCTCCGGTCAGAGGATGCGTGCCTATGCTGTGACAGCATTCAACATAGGACTTAGGTTATCTCGATCTCGTTAAGTCAACCCATTGACCTAACTAAACTGACACCTCCGAATCTCTATTCCTATGCAGAGGACCTGCATCAAGAGGTCGGTCAGATATCAGCCTATGTGAGAAAGGATTGCCATCTCCTACTCAGGCTGGAGATCACATCTTAACAACCATTTGACAGTGCTTGATGAGTCCTCAATCTAACCCTTTAGATATTCATCCAAGCACCATCCTCTATGATTCAATAGTTGAATCAACAGTTGTATGATCATTAAGATAGCCATGGTACATAACCCTAATTTGTACAGAGGGACCTATTATGCAAATTATTTATTCTTCATTTCAGATCAGGGAATGCTATTTGCAATAACATTTATTGCATAATGGCTCTCTGTGGGCTCACATGTCCAACAATCTCCCACTAGCACAAAGAGCCATTAATGGGCTGATCATTTAAACCGACACTCATGTGACAATCATAGGCTATTTAGAAATATCTAGGTAAGCCGATCAGTCACTCTATTCCCAAAAGACTATGCCAAGTCCTTTTACGGTACTTGTATATCCCTAGATAACAGTGCTAGCTTCCAATGCGAATGTTGCATCTTATGCAACCAATACTCAATCTAGTCAAAGCAGTTATAGTGTCCTTGACACTATTGCTCAATTATTATAACCAGTATTTCCATAATACTTATTAGAATACCCTTATTCCGGGAGATCACTATCTCTCAAGGTATCCACAGTTAAGACCTTTTAGATCTCTATCTATAAAGTCTTAAGTTCTTGAAGATAATACTTAGAGATCACCATCTCTAAAGCTTTGTCATCTTTGAAGATATCGTTATTACTGCAATCAAGTGTTCTTTCTCCATAGTAGGATTAGTAACAGTTTACTACTGATGAATCTCCATTTCATCACCTTTATTCTATCATTTTGGCCTCAAAAACCCCAGCAAATGCAGAGAAATAGCATCAATTTGTTCATAATAGCATCTATTATCTATTGTATTAAATATACATAGAATAAGGTTTTTAAAAATGCCAAAATTATAGAATAAAGGAAAGAAAAGAAAAAGGAATAAAATATGGCAAATATTTTATGACCCGGACCCCGAGACCAAGGCCAACATGGAATTGGTCGACAAGAAATAAAGTAGGGGGAGATAAGGGCCAGTATACAATAAACACCTTATTTCTTTATTCATTTATCTATGCATTTTTGACACCTATTTTGTATATAATTATTCATTCATCAATTTAAAATCTTTTGTTCATGAAAGTTGTAGGCAATAATGTAAATAAAAATAAAAAATTGAGTTTGTGTAAAAATAATACTCAGAGTACATTTTATACACAAAATAAAGAGCAAGAATCTCAACTTCACAGACCCATATCTTGCAAATAAAAACTCCAAATCAACCAAACTCACCTTTAATTGTATATAGCATCCCATGAACTATTTTATAAAATTGGTTTCATAATTTTGGGAGTCCATCTGTGGAAGTTAGATTTTTAGCTCCCTTTGCATATAGTACTGATTAAAATATTCAGTTTATTCAATATCTATTATTTATACAAATTTATATTTTTAGAATTTTGTAAGTAACGTATATAATACATGTACATATTGGAATTAAAAGAAAACCAAAAAGAACTTGTGAAATAAAATAAGTCTATGTATCACATAGGCAGAACACCTATAAAATAAGTATGCACATAAATAAAAGGGGATTTTAATTCTTTTATTCTTTATTCATATATATTTTTTTATAATGTTGTAAATATTATACAAAACTTATTAATACAAATCCAAAATAAAAAAACAAATAAAATACATTAAATAAATAAAATGTATATAATTCATAGGTAAAATACCTATAAGTATACCTACATATACATATACACATTTATTTAAAAATGTAAATAAACTCTTAAAAATGAAATAAAAATATATTTATACTCACAAAAAATAAGTTATAAATTTTTAAATAAGAAAATAAAAAAATAATAAAATAAACAAATTAAAAACAAAATACACGAAGATACATGTAAATACATATATATACATATTATTCTAATAAAACCGTAATAAAATAATTCATAAAAATAAATAAAAATCATATTAAAATACTACATAAAATAACAAACATTTTTTATTTTATACTCAAAAAATAATAAAATCATTTACTGATTTAAAATAATTAATCTATATTACCCATACGGTTTTGTCTTCTAGCGGCCTGCGTGGACCAATCGCAGGCCGCCAAGGGTTGACCTCGGGTCAACTCTTCATACCCTAGCCCTGCCCCTCTGACAAGTCACGGGGGTCCCTTTTCTCCAAATTTTCACGCGATTTTGGTAGCTCGAGAACGATTGGACCCTTCATGAAGATTGTTCCTTGTACATCCAAGACTCACGCCCTATCCCATGCTCCCTTGTACATAGCCCAGATTCGTCAAGATTCGCCGACCAATAAGGGCGCATACTTTGTTTATAAATAAGACCTTCGACTTCCTTCCGCCCTTTGGTCTCCCTTCGGTTGTTTTCCACCATCTTTTCCAGTCCTTTGAGGATCCTTGTGACAGGAGGGTTCTCCTGGAAGCTTCAGACGGTCGGAGGAGTCGAGAGGAGTGCCCACGGACGCCGCTCGCCGGAGGTCCTGCTCCTTGGTCACCAACCAGGTATAAGAGCTGTGTTTGTTTCGTTTTTAGCTTAGTTTTAATTGTTAATCCTTAGTCTAGCTTTTAGCGTAATCAGTAGAGCCTCAGGTGCTCGATTAGTCCAGATCGAAGTTCGCCGGAGTTTAGCTCCGGCGAACCTCTCAACCCTGATCGGCACGCTATTAGACCCTTTGCTCCATCTCACCTCCTTCCCCTACGCATTCTACACTCAGCCCACGCTTCAGATCACCCAGAGCTCGTCCAGCTCTGTGATTCGAGGTCCCTCTCCTCCGCTTCGTCGGACCTCGCCACCCTCTGCCATTCTCCACCTTTTTACCCTAAACCCCGGGTCGAGGAAGACCCCCTCGAGCCCCTCGTTTGTTTGGTGCAGGTTGGAAGCTGAAAGGAGCCCCTGGGGCTTGATTTTACCCCCTGCTAGGCTCCAGGACCCCCCGTTCTTCTCCGAGCTCGTTCAACCGATCTAGGGGGTCCTGGACCTTCTGGAGTACCTCGGACGGTGCGCACCGCCTCGCCGGGCGCCTGGGACCCATCAGCAGCAACATGGAGCGCCTGGAGGTGGAGAGATCACCGATCGAAGCCAGGGAAGCCCGCAGTTCTTCCCTATTCTTCGCGATCAGCAGTCACCGTCGGATGAAGGGGCGGCCCCAGTTCTCATCAGGGCCGTCCATCTAGCACAAGCCTGGGCCATGCGATCAGACCTCAGATGCAATCCTGGCCGCAGATCGTCGAAGGGGTATCGAGCGCTGAGTGCTCGACACGTGGATAAGTGGCGCACTCGATGCCGTTGGATCGCACGCTATTTTGGGGGTAAATTTTACAGCTAACCCCCGTTGTTTTGCATTTATAGTTTAATCCCAAAAATAAAAAGTTACTGTGTATAAAAATTGTATAATCTGCTGAAGACCCCTTGAGGTTTCCATATTTACTTTTTAGTCCCCACGCACCTCACGTGTAGCACCCACGTGAGGCGCGTAAAGATTGCAGTCATACCCCGCCGTGTTTTGGTAATTATAAGATGGTTCGAAGAATAAAAGTTAACGTTCATTTTTATTGTAATTTTTGCATGGATGCCCCTGTCATTTATTTTAATTGCAAAAATACCCCTGCCAGGCCATTTATTTTTGTATGCTTTGTCTATTTACTTTGTGCTTCATATCTCGTGGAAAAATTTTGCAAAAATAGATACAAGCTCCTGTTAGTGTACCATTGCACGCTATATTTTTAGTTCTTAATTTTGTTGCATTTTTGCATTAATTAAAAATCAAAAACATGGCGACTTTATCCTCTGTCTACATTATAAAATCCTAAAAAAATATGAAAATGCCTCGAAAACTCCAAAAAAAATTCCCTATGGTGCATTTTAACCTATTTTAGTGTCAGTCCAAAAATCACTAAAAATCTCAAAATGAAAACCATAAAAATTATAAAACACCAAAAATCTTTAGAAAAATATTAAAAATTCATAAAAAAATCAAAAAAATGTAATTTCTGTCTCTTAATTTTCTCTATTATATCCTATTTATATTAAAATTATTTTGGAAGAATTTTGCTACTATTTACTATTATTTACCTAAGTTCGGAGATTTATTAAACTCGTTATATTGATTGTTTTTGACTTAAAAAAAGGGTATAAAAATTAGCAAAATGTCTTGGAAAATCACAAAAACATTAGAAAAAGATGAAAAATCCAAAAACACTACAATTGCCTTATTCTACCTATTTTTAGCCTATATATATATATATATGTATATATCTCATCTCTCTTATATATGTATCTATATTCTTTATATAGTTATATCTAGTTATTAAAAGGAAAAGAAAATATAAAAATATCAAATATACAAAAAATATACAAAATCAGAAAATTAAAATCAAAATACAAAAATATAAAATAAAAAAAATATAATTTAAAAACCTACTTCACACAAGGATGACTCTGAGATGCATGCAGGCTTATGCATTTTTTTGTATTGCTCTCTGTGGTTCGACCTCTATATGCTTGTCACTGTACATTTTATGGTAGAGTAAATAAAGATTAATTCACACTTCTTTTTGAGCTCGATGGTTTTATTCTTTGATTGTGGGTTAATTGTTGTATCACTGGGGTTTTCTGCGAGCGGTCGCCTCGGCGACGACTTGTGTATATTATTCATGGCGACCCTCGTGGAAGATCCCCGTTATCAGATGGCGTTGTTATCAGACGAAAGACCTTTGGCGTTGGACAGAAAGTCTGGTTATTTGATGCAAAGTTGCGGATATTCCCGGGCAAATTAAAGAGTAAGTGGACAGGGCCATTTCAAGTTTATGAAGTGCGTGACAATGGAAGCATTGCTATATCAGAATTGTCCCCTGACGCACAACCATTCGTCGTCAACGGCCAACTACTGAAGCCTTACCTCGAACCAGATACATTCTTGGTTGTTGTTGACTCCGTTCAGCTCATGCACCATGATGATATCTCGACAGCACCTGCGGCATCGAAAGATTCAGACTATGCAATTCAACAACTGTTTATCTGATTTTCTTCTTTTCCACTTCTAACTTCTTTTCTTATCTAAAAGGTGCCGCCCTTGTAGACAGTTTCTATACTTAGGACGTACTTTGTCCTAAGTATAGGGGGGATGTGCACCTCGAGGAATTCATTTCATTTCGATCCTCTCCATTGTCTCCTCTTCTTGTCTATACTTAGAAGTATCTTACCCTAAGTATAGGAGGAGACAATCTGAGTACGATCTGTGTATTCCCACCCTTGACCCTCCCCGCTTTTTGTACAGTCTGCTATACTTAGGATTACTTGATCCTAAGTATAGGGGGGACGGTCAACTTCTCATTCATCCATTTCAATCATATATACTCGTTAGACTTGTCTATACTCAGTACGAGTTATGTCTCTGTTTTTCTCTTCGATCTATGAGGACATAGCTCAAGCTAAGTATAGGGGGTCGTATATACTGTGTATATACTATGAGCCATAACTCATACTGAAAAATAAAACATCGACTCAATCTAAAAAGCAATAAGTAATTCTATAATAATAAAAGATGATTGTCAGATCCTCAGACTCGTTGTACTTGTACTGATTATTAAGTCAGGAAAAATGTTTTTGTGAGATAAAGATTTCTTTGAAAAATCTTGTGAAAATTGTTTGAAAATAGTGTGTACAAGTATTCAACTTTTGAAAAATCAGTTTTGTTTGACAAATTTATTTTCTTTGAGTGAAATTAAAATGTATGAAAATCAGTGTGCAAATGATTGAAAATTTTGTTTGTCAAATTGTTTTGAAAAATCTATTATCTTGTGAGAAAAACCTTTGTAAAATCATTTTCAAATGCGTGAACGTCTTTGTCAAATTATTTTGGACTATAGTGTTCAAAACTCTTGTGAAAAGAATTTTTGAAGGAGTCTGAGGAGTCTGCACAAAAATCTCTCATACACTAAAAAGCAGTAATCCCTAATTAAACTCATACAAACCATAGTCTACATCAAATACAGTTTCTCTTCTTTTGTACATACTGATTAATAAATCAGATACCTATACAGTAAGATTTGAAAAATAGTGTGAACTGTTTGAAAAATTTGTTGTGAAATGATTTCAATTTGTGTAAAATTGTGTGGATTGCAAAAATTTCTCTTTGTGTGAAAGAAATAATTGGAAAAACCTATGTGCAAAGGTTTTAAAAAATGCTTGTCAAAATTATGGTGAAAATTGTATATATATAGTGTGAAAAATCTGTGCAAAAAAATAGTTTTCAAATGTGTGAAACAGATTGCAGAACTTATTGTGTACTATCGTTTGCAAAATTATTTCCAAAAACTAATAAGAGTACCATTACAACACTTGTAAATCATAAATAAGACACATACAATTCTTTCTGTATAAACTACTTCATTCAAACCTGTAAAGTCTTTATAAAGAGTACCATTACAACACTTGTAAATCATAAATAAGACACATACAATTCTTTCTGTATAAACTACTTTATTCAAACCTGTAAAGTCTTTATAAATTCATACAGTTTGTAAATAAAGCGGTACACCCGTGTGAATAATTGTATGCACCTTTTTATTTGCAAAATCTTCTTTGTGTAAAAATATTCTTTGATTCTTTTTTAATCCTCTGTGAAAATTTGCATCATTCATTGTGCATAGCATAAGCATACCATGCATATTCTTTTTGAGTGATCTTGATGACTGAATCAGTCTAATAAAGTCTCAAATTGGAGCTCGGATGGACCTTACTGCACCTAACTGCACTGGAACCTTATGGGGACTAGGTTTAAGGTACTTCAGGTCTAGTCAGACTTAATTCTTTGAGAAAGCAGGGCTGGGTTCAAGACACCTCAGTGGACTAGCTAGAACTTTTCGAAACACACGCATGACTCTTGTCGGCCGTGACCTAACTTGGACACCTGCACCTTTCACTCGGCTCAACTCAGTTGGAGTGGTGAGGAGGTTGGATTTGCCAGTCTGAGACGCACACGGGTGGAAACATTCGTCCTCGTCTAGGGAGGGAAGTGCGCCCCAACCTGGTCCTATTTCAATGAAGCCGAATGACGGGAGAGTGTGGGTTGCAATAAAGCTTCAAAAGAGGGATAGTCTACTAGCTCAAGAGGAAAATTTCTTGTATATATGTTGCACCATGTAAATATGTTGTACAGATGCTCTTGAAAAAAAAAGAGAGAGCAAAAAGAACTCCAAAAAAGTGGTGGGTCGGATTGAAAATTTAATAACCCCACCGGAGTGTATATAGTCCAATAAAGCAAAAGCTTATGGTATCACTGTTACATCTCGTGAAGCTTGCAGCGGGAGACTTAGCTACACTGGTTGAGCTCCCAAAATTCTATACCTCTTATTCCCCCTCTTCTTGAGCTGGTTGCCACTTGAACTTAGAAGGGAATACCCCGCTCCTTGACGGTAGAGGGATGGATTAGGGAATCATTGGGTTGTCATGCTGGAGAAGCTAGTCTCTTTGTCAGTTCAGTTGAGGAGAGCCACTATCACTTACACTGTACAAGTCAGTTTCATAGTCATAAGGGTTTGTGTATGGTGTAGGCTAGTTCTGACCAGGCTATTGAGGTGGGTTGAACAAAGTTCCGTGATTATCAAAGGCTGTTGTATTTTAGATCTAGCTCCCGACTAGGTTCCACACACACCTACACCCAAGGTCTGACAGGAGCTCCAATCTCAGATTTTGTAAAGACATGCATTGCACTGAAAGCATCCCTATTCACTCTATCTTCCTTTCATTTTCCTTTTTCTTTTCTTTATTCTTTTTGTACTTATTGCATAAGTGTTTGCTAGGGACTAGCAAAGGCAAGTGTAGGGGGGTGATGAATCTCCATTTCATCACCTTTATTCTATCATTTTGGCCTCAAAAACCCCAGCAAATGCAGAGAAATAGCATCAATTTGTTCATAATAGCATCTATTATCTATTGTATTAAATATACATAGAATAAGGTTTTTAAAAATGCCAAAATTATAGAATAAAGGAAAGAAAAGAAAAAGGAATAAAATATGGCAAATATTTTATGACCCGGACCCCGAGACCAAGGCCAGCATGGAATTGGTCGATAAGAAATAAAGTAGGGGGAGATAAGGGCCAGTATACAATAAACACCTTATTTCTTTATTCATTTATCTATGCATTTTTGACACCTATTTTGTATATAATTATTCATTCATCAATTTAAAATCTTTTGTACATGAAAGTTGTAGGCAATAATGTAAATAAAAATACAAAATTGAGTTTGTGTAAAAATAATACTCAGAGTACATTTTATAAACAAAATAAAGAGCAAGAATCTCAACTTCACAGACCCATATCTTGCAAATAAAAACTCCAAATCAACCAAACTCACCTTTAATTGTATATAGCATCCCATGAACTATTTTATAAAATTGGTTTCATAATTTTGGGAGTCCATCTGTGGAAGTTAGATTTTTAGCTCCCTTTGCATATAGTACTGATTAAAATATTCAGTTTATTCAATATCTATTATTTATACAAATTTATATTTTTAGAATTTTGTAAGTAATGTATATAATACATGTACATATTGGAATTAAAAGAAAACCAAAAAGAACTTGTGAAATAAAATAAGTCTATGTATCACATAGGCAGAACACCTATAAAATAAGTATGCACATAAATAAAAGGGGATTTTAATTCTTTTATTCTTTATTCATATATATTTTTTTATAATGTTGTAAATATTATAAAAAACTTATTAATACAAATCCAAAATAAAAAAAACAAATAAAATACATTAAATAAATAAAATGTATATAATTCATAGGTAAAATACCTATAAGTATACCTACATATACATATACACATTTATTTAAAAATGTAAATAAACTCTTAAAAATGAAATAAAAATATATTTATACTCACAAAAAATAAGTTATAAATTTATAAAATAAGAAAATAATAAAATAATAAAATAAACAAATTAAAAACAAAATACACGAAGATACATGTAAATACATACATATACATATTATTCTAATAAAACCGTAATAAAATAATTCATAAAAATAAATAAAAATCATATTAAAATACTACATAAAATAATAAACATTTTTTATTTTATACTCAAAAAAATAATAAAATCATTTACTGATTTAAAATAATTAATCTATATTACCCATACGGTTTTGTCTTCTAGCGGCCTGCGTGGACCAATCGCAGGCCGCCAAGGGTTGACCTCGGGTCAACTCTTCATACCCTAGCCTTGCCCCTCTGACAAGTCACGGGGGTCCCTTTTCTCCAAATTTTCACGCGATTTTGGTAGCTCGAGAACGATTGGACCCTTCATGAAGATTGTTCCTTGTACATCCAAGACTCACGCCCTATCCCATGCTCCCTTGTACATAGCCCAGATTCGTCAAGATTCGCCGACCAATAAGGGCGCATACTTTGTTTATAAATAAGACCTTCGACTTCCTTCCGCCCTTTGGTCTCCCTTCGGTTGTTTTCCACCATCTTTTCCAATCCTTTGAGGATCCTTGTGACAGGAGGGTTCTCCTGGAAGCTTCAGACGGTCGGAGGAGTCGAGAGGAGTGCCCACGGCCGCCGCTCGCCGGAGGTCCTGCTCCCTGGTCACCAACCAGGTATAAGAGCTGTGTTTGTTTCGTTTTTAGCTTAGTTTTAATTGTTAATCCTTAGTCTAGCTTTTAGCGTAATCAGTAGAGCCTCAGGTGCTCGATTAGTCCAGATCGAAGTTCGCCGGAGTTTAGCTCCGACGAACCTCTCAACCCTGATCGGCACGCTATTAGACCCTTCGCTCCATCTCACCTCCTTCCCCTACGCATTCTACACTCAGCCCACGCTTCAGATCACCCAGAGCTCGCCCAGCTCTGTGATTCGAGGTCCCTCTCCTCCGCTTCGTCGGACCTCGCCGCCCTCTGCCATTCTCCTCCTTTTTACCCTAAACCCCGGGTCGAGGAAGACCCCCTCGAGCCCCTCGTTTGTTTGGTGCAGGTTGGAAGCTGAAAGGAGCCCCCTGGGGCTTGATTTTACCCCCTGCTAGGCTCCAGGACCCCCCGTTCTTCTCCGAGCTCGTTCAACCGATCTAGGGGGTCCTGGACCTTCTGGAGTACCTCGGACGGTGCACACCGCCTCGCCGGGCGCCTGGGACCCATCAACAGCAACATGGAGCGCCTGGAGGTGGAGAGATCACCGATCGAAGCCAGGGAAGCCCGCAGTTCTTCCCTGTTCTTCGCGATCAGCAGTCACTGTCGGATGAAGGGGGCGGCCCCAGTTCTCATCAGGGTCATCCATCTAGCACAAGCCTGGGCCGTGCGATCAGACCTCAGATGCAATCCTGGCCGCAGATCGTCGAAGGGGTATCGAGCGTTGAGTGCTCGACACGTGGATAAGTGGCGCGCTCGATGCCGTTGGATCGCACGCTATTTTGGGGGTAAATTTCACAGCTAACCCCCGTTGTTTTGCATTTATAGTTTAATCCCAAAAATAAAAAGTTACTGTGTATAAAAATTGTATAATCTGCTGAAGACCCCTTGAGGTTTCCATATTTACTTTTTAGTCCCCACGCACCTCACGTGTAGCACCCACGTGAGGCGCGTAAAGATTGCAGTCATACCCCGCCGTGTTTTGGTAATTATAAGATGGTTTGAAGAATAAAAGTTAACGTTCATTTTTATTGTAATTTTTGCATGGATGCCCCTGTCATTTATTTTAATTGCAAAAATACCCCTGCCAGGCCATTTATTTTTGTATGCTTTGTCTATTTATTTTGTGCTTCATATCTCGTGGAAAAAT
Source organism: Ottelia alismoides (assembly GCA_037367405.1). Classification (NCBI taxonomy): domain Eukaryota; kingdom Viridiplantae; phylum Streptophyta; class Magnoliopsida; order Alismatales; family Hydrocharitaceae; genus Ottelia; species Ottelia alismoides. The sequence goes on along the minus strand of JAZKJV010002120.1, from coordinate 210,734 downwards.
TTTGCAAAAATAGATACAAGCTCCTGTTAGTGTACCATTGCACGCTATATTTTTAGTTCTTAATTTTGTTGCATTTTTGCATTAATTAAAAATCAAAAACATGGCGACTTTATCCCCTGTCTACATTATAAAATCCTAAAAAAAATATGAAAATGCCTCGAAAAACTCCAAAAAAAAATTTCCCTATGGTGCATTTTAACCTATTTTAGTGTCAGTCCAAAAATCACTAAAAATCTCAAAATGAAAACCATAAAAATTATAAAACACCAAAAATCTTTAGAAAAATATTAAAAATTCATAAAAAAAATCAAAAAAAAATGTAATTTCTGTCTCTTAATTTTCTCTATTATATCCTATTTATATTAAAATTATTTTGGAAGAATTTTGCTACTATTTACTATTATTTACCTAAGTTCGGAGATTTATTAAACTCATTATATTGAGTGTTTTTGACTTAAAAAAAGGGTATAAAAATTAGCAAAATGTCTTGGAAAATCACAAAAACATTAGAAAAAGATGAAAAATCCAAAAACACTACAATTGCCTTATTCTACCTATTTTTAGCCTATATATATATATGTATATATCTCATCTCTCTTATATATGTATCTATATTCTTTATATAGTTATATCTAGTTATTAAAAGGAAAAGAAAATATAAAAATATCAAATATAAAAAAATATACAAAATCAGAAAATTAAAATCAAAATACAAAAATATAAAATCAAAAAAAAAATATAATTTAAAAACCCACTTCACACAAGGATGACTCTGAGATGCATGCAGGCTTATGCATTTTTTTGTATTGCTCTCTGTGGTTCGACCTCTATATGCTTGTCACTGTACATTTTATGGTAGAGTAAATAAAGATTAATTCACACTTCTTTTTGAGCTCGATGGTTTTATTCTTTGATTGTGGGTTAATTGCTGTATCACTGGGGTTTTCTGCGAGCGGTCGCTGATATCTCCGAAATTCGATGCGGTTATGTCGACTCACAAGGCGAGTCAACAGTCGGTGTTTGACCACACTAATCCCGAAATTAATCAACAATTAACCCACACTAAGATCAACAAATTAGAAACAATGTGGAGTTAAAATTTATTTTTAACTCTGCACAGATGATGTATATGGGCAAGTATGCAGAGAGTTCGAACACAGGGAGCAAACAGAGTAGCTCAAGCAAGAGAATGCACAAGTGTGTGAGTGTGTGATGTGTCTACACTAAGCAATCAAACAAAGAAATGTTTTTGTGGGTTTTTAATTTTTTTAATTTTTTTTATTATTTTTTATTTATTTTTTTTAATTTTGTATTTTGATTTTTAATTTTCTGATTTTTATATTTTGTATTTTATATTTTTTTTGTTTTTTTTTCAATATTGGAAAGTAAAGGCAATATAATAAAAGGCAAGGTAGAATATTTATAAAAATGCACACAAATACTCAAAAATTCAGAAATAAAATGTTTTTGGTATTTTTAGGGTTTTTTACTGTTTTTGAGATTTTTGGGGAATTTTCAAAGTGTTTTTGATATTTTTAAAGACTGAAATAAAGGGAAACAGTGAAAATAAAGCTGGCTGTGAATAAAATGTAATTTAAAAATAGCAACCGGTAGACAAAAATTTTCACACTATTTTTCTAATAAAGAGAATAAAATAAGTGACAAACAGAAGCTGATTTTGTATTTTTTGGGTTTTTCTACTATTTTATATATTTTTTTGAAGTTTTTGAGTGTTTTTAGGTTTTTAGTGTTTTTCTTTTGATATTTTTAATGATTTTTGGACTGACACTAAAATATGATAAAATAGACACTAGGTAATTTTTTTTGGAATTTTTGGAGATGTTTTAATATTTTTTTGGTATTTTCTAAGGTAGACAGTACACAAAAAGGCTGTTTTTGATTTTTAATAAATATGAAAATAAAATAAAATCAAAAACTAAATAGGTGGCGTTAAAGTACACCTATCCAGAAGCTTAAGTCTATTTTTGTGGAATTTTTGGGCTTAAGATGATATTTTAAATCAATCCAACAAGCATCCAAGTAATTAACAGGCCTGGCAAGGGTATATGTGCAATATTCAAAACATCCAGGGGGCTAACATGCAAATATCCACAAAATTTTGAACTTAATATTTAACTTCTGGAACCAAAATGTAAATACAAGACCCGCCTGGGCACGCCTACAAATTACCCACCAGGGCGCGTGACTTGCACGCGCCTGGGAGGGACTGGAATGCAATAATACAAAAGCCTGGGGGCCACTTTGCAAAATATCCAAAAAATATTACACGTGCTATGAAAGTTTTAGGGCTAAAACGAAATAAACAAAAGACCGAGGGGTCCTCTGCAAAATGCCCCCACCTCACGTGTACAGGTCACGTGAGGTGACGTGGCGGAGGACCTAAGTGCAAATAACGAAAGTCCGAGGGTCTTTTTGCAAATATTACAAAATATTTAAACTACCAAGGAAAGTTTATAGACTAATAAATAAATACAAAAACGGCGAGGGTGTGGATGCAAAATACCCTCGCTCCTGCGCTCCGATGATGATGCGTGGCGCGCATCCAACGGCTGGGCGACGAGGCGCGATCCAACGGCTGGATGCGATCCACTTATCCACGTGGCTTGTCCTGAGCGGCCGATGACGGTTCGGCGATCAGCGGCTGAGATCAGATCTGACGAAGAGATCGACGGTGGGGGCGTGCCAAGATCTGACGGCTGTGGCTTGATCTGGAGGTTCCTCGTTGATCCGACGGTCCCGGAGGTCGAGGGAAGAACACGGAGGAGCTCCGGTCTGGCGAACTTCTCCGAGCTTCTCCGGCCGACCACGGCGACGCCGGAGCTTGCAAGGTGGCCGAGGGTGCTCCTGCAGGTGGTGGCTGTCGTCTGGAAGCTTCAAAATCCACCAGCGGATGCCGGTGCTCTCGCACGGAGGTGGCGGAGCTGCGAGGCCCCAGGTGCTCCGGCGAGAGAGCAAAATCGCTCCAGAAGCTGCGATGGACTTCAATACCTGCACCAAAACGTTAGGGAGGTCGAGGGCAAAATGCCTCGACCTCGGGTGGCTCTCGAGATGGACTGGGAGGTGCTATAGGGTCTCGCCGGAGTTGCGCTCCGGCGAGGTGATCGATTAGGTGATGGGGTGATCGATTCGACTCAGAAAGATGGGGGAACTAATCCTAGAACTAACAGGAATGAAATGGGGAGTAAAATGGGATGAATGGCAGCCTCGATGGCCAATGGCCATAGGGAGAATACCTCACGGGGGCAACCGCCGGAGGTGATGGAACACGCCCAGATCAGTGGCTGATCCGCCGCCTTAAGGTGAAGAACCAGGAGCTGTCACCTCCAGGAGCTCGAGCACGACAAAAAGGGGGGAAGATCTGTGTGGAATGCGGTTCAAAATCGAAAGGAAGTCAAGGAGGACCTTAAGTATGGTTGACGATGGGGGTGGAAAGAACGAGGTCGCCAGCTCGATCCAGAGGCTCTCAGCCCAAGAAAATCCTTGGGCGAGCAAGAAGGATGGTAGGTGAAAAGATTTGCAGGAGGAATCGAGCTCAAAGGATGCAAGACCGCGTCTCGAAAAAATGGAGAAGATGGGTCAAAGATAGGGCTGTCAGAGGCTACAGGGTGGTAGGTCACCTAGTTGACCGAGGTCAACTAGGGTTTGCACCTGGTTGGTCCACGTGGACCAACCAGGAAAAACCCTGGATTATTGTTCTATTAATTCAATTTAAAATAGTAAATGGCCGAATTAAATAAAATGTATAAAATAAAAAATGTTCAAAATTTTATGTAGTATTTTATTCTGATTTTTATTTATTTTTATGACTTTTATTTTTACAGGTTGCCTTTTGAACCCTATATAGGTATAATACCTATGTATTTTGATATTCTATTTTATTTTATGTATTTTTTAATCTTATTATTTTTATTTATGATTTTGTAAAATTATAACATACTTTTATATACATAAGTATATTTTTATTTTATTTTTCTGAGATGTTTTGTATATTTAATAAAATACAAGTGTATTTTATATAGGTATAAGTGTATATGGTATACCTATGTAGTCCTTATACAAGTAATTTTATTTTTTTATTTTTCTTTGCATTTTATTTCAATTTTAATGCACATATATATTATAAGTGATATTTACAAAATTATAAAAATATAAAAAAATGAATAAATATTGAATAAAGAATACATTGAATATTTTATTCAGTACAAGTGTACAATGAGGGTCCAAAACTCAACTTTCAAACCGTAGCTCCGCCAAATGCGAAACTACCACCATTGGATAGATTATTTTATTCTATATACAATTAAAGGTGAGTACACTGCATTTGGATTTGTCGTTTGTGAGATACGGGTCTGGGAAGTTGGGATTTTGGATTCTTATTCAGACCATATCTTTTTGTCTGTACATTCTTTTTCTGTGAAATCAACTTTGTCTTTTTCTTTATGAAATTATCTACAACTTTTATGTACAAAGTTTCCTTATTTGATGTACACAAAGTGGAACCAAAAATAGGTCCCAAAATGAATAAAGAATGAATAGATTGTATAGGTATTTACACTGTATTTCTGACCTTATCTCCCCCTACTTTATTCCTTGTCGACCTATTCATCAAGATGCCTAGGTCTCGGGGGTTTTAGGTCATAAAATATTTACAATATTTTATTCTTTTTCTTTTCTTTATTTATTCTATAATTTTGGCCTTAATTACAGTATTTTATACACTATTGTGATGCACATGCATGGATGCTAAGATGGTGATTTTAATGCTATTTACAGGCATTTGCCAGGGTTTTTGGTGCCAAAATGATAGAATAAAGATGATGAAATGTGGATTCATCAGTCGCCTCGGCGACGACTTGTGTATATTATTCATGGCGACCCTCGTGGAAGATCCCCGTTATCAACTACTCCCACTGCATGGCAGATATCTGGCTTTATACACATTTCGCATACACTTAGCTTCTCAAAACTGATGCACAGGTGCAAGCAGTTCTAGCATTCACTTCCTCAACTCTTTGAGGTGATATCCCTTTAGATAGGTCAGTACCAAATCTCAAGGGAAGGAAGTCTTTCTTCGAATTTCCAAGAATGGAATATGTCCAAGGTGTACTACAAATGTGACAGTCCCAATACCCTCTTTTCTTTGCTTCTGAACAACTTCAGAACTAAGATCCAAGAGGTATTCTTGAGATCATATCTCAAGGTATGGAATAGCCAGTCTATAAAACACTTATCATCATCCTTATATCATTCCACATGATTAGGATATTATCTACATTTAGCACGATGAACACGATGGCACTCCCACTAAGCTTCACATGGCACATCAAGATTCTATTTGAAATCATAAAATTTATAATTTCATCAAATCTTATGTTTTGATAACAAGAAGCTTATTTGAGTCCACAGATGATGTTTCTTTAGCTTGCACATTTAAGCATGGTTATCGAAAGCAAGTCTCATTGCAAGCAATGTCTTCTCTTCCGGTGTGTATCTTATGGCTACGAACCGAGCTTTGAAGGTCTCTACCTTCTCATCAGGTTCCCTCTTCTCTTGAAGATCCATTTACACTTTTATGGGTCTTACCCATATAGGTGGATCCTCGAGGGTCCATATACAATACTTGTATATGAAGTCTAATTTAGACTTTATTGCTAATATCCATCTTTCCATGTCATGATCCTCAGGAGCTTCATCACATGAAGTCCGATCATTGTCAGACTTAACTGACACATGAAATACATCCTCAAATTCATTTGAAGAGGTATTAGTGCTTCATCTTTAATTATCCTTTAAGTTTCCGATTTCAGGAACCTCATTATCTTCTCAAGATTAAATGAGTTCCAACACTTCATTTTCATCTTGATTCTCAAGAGAGTCATCCTCTAAGAATCACATTCTCAGAGATGATGTCTTTTAAGAATCTCAAGGTCATAAAGTTGGTATCTAATACCATCTTTTATTTTCCTAATGAAGTAGCACTCTCAAGTGCTAGATTCCAGCTTACATGCATGGAACCTTATAAGGATATATAGTGTAGTCTCTACAATACATATATACCAGGAAACTAAGAGGATAATTATGCTAAAATTCATCATTGATCAAATCATGTCACACATGATCCAATTGTATCTCCCTACAACTCTATTGAGTTTAGGTGTGTTAGGAGGATTGAGATAGAAATGATATTCATATCTCCATAAGTTATTCTTTGAATTCATCTAATAGGTACTTGCTACCCTGGTTAGATCTAATTCATTTAATCTTCCTTCAAACTTTGGTTCTAAACCAAAATTGTGAAATCTTTGAACATTTCAAAGGTCTCTCAGGTGAAGAGAAGAAATCTCATATCATACATAATCATCAATAGATATCAGATATCCATAACGATTACTATGATATAGATGATCCACATACATCAATATGTAGGAGATCGCGAATACCTTGACATCTTGCACCTTTCCTAAGAGAAGGGTGTATTGGACATTCTTCGAATACAATATTCACAAGTATGTAAGATTTGAAATTTTTAGACATTCTAAAGTTTCATCTCTTACTAGTATATTGATCCTATCAATAGAAAATCTGTCCAAGACTTGATGCCAGATCATTGTCAAATGATCTTCATCCTCCTATTGATCTTATAAGGTTTGATTTTCAGTATTAGAAATCTTAATGAACCATTCATTAATTTTCTAATTTCGTGGAGTCCACTAGATGTTTGATTACTATCTGAAATATTTTCATCATAACTCTTTACGATAGTTCTATCTCAGAATTCATGTTTATTTCCAACATTTAGAAACAAACAATGAGTGTATTCTAATATCTAGGTCATAGAGACATTCTCCAAGACTAAGGGCTCTCCCACTGAGAATATGAAGTCTATCTATCCAACAGAGATTGCTGCAACAATTACAGCAATATCCATGTAGATGACTACTAAACCTTAAGATCAAATTTCTAATCTTCTAATATATATATGCAACCAATTGCAAATGTCATTAGAAGATTTGGATACAATTGTCAGACTTTATCTTATGAAATAAGAAAGTCAGAGTCAATGATTATATGTGGATTATTCTGATGCTCTATCTGAGTCCTTCACTAAGGATTTTAGACAGATTTGATAGTCATACTATCAACACATCAACTTATTGCAGTATTGGCATTCATCCAACTCTTTGGATGTCATATGGAAGTCACAGAAGTAAGTCAACTCTTTGACTTTCCTTCTTACATGGGTCCGACCCACGCTTCCATGTGCTCTCTTCATCTATAAACAACCATTGTTCAGGACAAAGAATCTCTTATGTTGAATTCAAAAGAAGTCAATGTAAGAGCATTTCAACAATTATACATGCTTCATTAAATTCATACAATATGAATATCATGAAGCTTCATGAATGACTTGAGTATAGATAGTAGAATGATGACACTCATCATATCTACATTCATCTTAACTCTTGGAGACTTAGGTTCAGGTAGGTATTCAAATATTTTGAATACATCATCTCTTTCGAGCCACCATTCTGCATAATGCAGAGAACCATGTCATTCATGATTAAATGTCTAGAGCACATATGTATGCCAAAATATCTTCTTTTATTTTATAAGGATTATTCGACAATTACGATCACCGTCGACATTCCACTTCCAAAGTACACTCGATGAAAGATCAAGACTATAGAGACATACAAACCCTAAGGCGATGTCTTATTGTCTTATTTAATTGTCATTCCTCATTATGTTGAGGAAACTTGCACAATGGAACCACGTACATTATGTGTTCAATTGCAAGTACAATATCTGGATCATGAGTCCAATCCAAGATATTTTACTGGTTATTATTGAGTATAACATTGAGTGGGTTTAATGAAGGATTATCTGAAATAAGAAATTTGCATAAGGGTATATATATTATATATACATATTTTACTTTGATTTAGGAATTTTTATATCAAAGTTGTCTTGCCCTGTCAACACTGAAAGTTCATTCCCTTAATCACTTTCAATGTAAGAGATATACTTACCATTATATCTCAAGCAAGATCTGGGATCTCCTTCCTTATCTTTGTTGCATCCCAATAATATGAGAACCTACAACTCGGATAAAAAGAAGCGAGAACACATTCCGTCTTGCAAGTCCAACTTGCATTTCCCAATTCGGTCTTCAACACCCGGGCCCACCACCCTAAGATGATGTTGACCCGTCATTAATTGAACCAACCGTCAACAAGCTTAATACTCGCTATACGCAATCCAATATCGCCCCAATAATATGAGGACCCGATATTGGGGTCACTACGTATACGACCTTACTCTTTCGAGAAGCAAAGAACCCGTCCAATTAAATTATATATAGGATCTGTCACTTCAGACAGGCGTCTCCTATATACAACAACTGGCGACGGAATCCTTTGCCTTGACGGGAGACCATGGATGTCACTTATGTGATCCTCCATCTTCTTATTCAAATTTTATAATTAATTATCATGAATCATATTCACATAATTAACTCTTCCAAGGGAAATACACATCTATTCATAATAGAGTGTTAATTGGATATAATTAATTTAATCACATTAAATTAATCATTAATCCAATCATCAATCAACAAACTTGATTATTACTTGAATAGTAGGTATAATCTCAAAGTACGTATTATTCGAATTTTAATAATTAGAAAAATACACATTGACTTTCTCTGACATTATACAGTCCCTACCCGCTGTCATGGCCAGTACCGACGAAAGTGGGACGGACCACATACATTGCAACCCGCGACCCCAATGCTCTCCGACTAGGCACCACATCCGCCTCGGGAAAGGATAATACCAGATAGATCATCATGTACTTTGAGATGCTCATCGGTTTTTCAACTGAAATTATACCATATAATATACATCAAAATAATTTTGATTATATTATAAGGAGATTTGCTAAACAAATCCCCAATCTTATTCAAGCAAGAGGGTTTTTCATGTAAATTTTTTCCTACAACTATTGTAGGATAAACTAAGGTTTTTTCATGAAATCAATGTTTGTTGATGAACCAATGATCAAGATCTATTATCTCATCATTGTGGTTTAGGCAAAATTTCATTCAATGAAATAATTATCTCTTTAAATATTTCACAAATATTTATCACTAATTATTCCAGAAATTTAACAATTAATTTTCATCATGATAATTGAATGACTTATCACAAGGTTCATGATCCAAGATGTCAATTTCCAGCAGTGACTCCCAATCACTAAAATTAACTTATCTTGATCAATTTAAATCCAAAAAATGCAAACTCAGTTTCCTAAGATTGCCTATTTGATTTATTAAATAACCCAAGTGATAATTCATGTATTTCGAGGAGGATCAAAACCGTAATTATCTCATTAATTACGTTCAAATCCGCAGTTCCCGCAACAGTGGATAAATGCATATTCAAAAGACCATAACTTGAGCAAATGAAGTCCAAATTTCACAAATCAAATCCTATGGTTTCCTTAATTAATGGGGAACAAAAATCAATTGAAAATTTTGTGTTTAAATAATTTAAACAGTGCCAAAAAATTCAATTATACAGAGGTGCGAAAATTGAAATGCAGCAAAAATTTCGCAACCCTTTCAGGAACCAAATCGTCTAAGGTCTATGGATCATATCCAAAACCTTATTCAACCTATGTCTATGATACCACTTGAAGGATATTGAGTATCCTTAAGCGCATCACGGAAGCGTGTTGATCGTATCGTATGCAATCGGATCAACTAGTCGCACTAGATACTAGATGCAGCAAGAATTAAAATTTTTAAATCTAAAGATGAAACCACATGATCACGAGAACGCTTCTTGGATCGTTTCATCAAACCACAAAGTATAAGGAATACCTCTTGAATCGTGGTTGTGATCGCGAGATCCCAAAGTAGAGATCCTCCTGTCTTAAGTCCGATCCACGAAGAACGCACTTGCGTGCGCGATGATGAGTCACGTTCCTTCCCGCAATCCTCGATGAAGATCCAAGCGATGGCTCCCCCGATTTCGTCAAACAAAATCCGTCGTCTTCCTTTAGAGTAAGCAACTCCAAAGAAGATGGAGATCCACGAGTCGTCGAAGGCGAAAGCCGAGAGTCTCTCCTTTCTCAACACAAGATGGACGACCATCTTTTGGAGGAGAGAAAGAGAGAGGGCGAGAATATGAGAGAGAGAGAGAGAGAGTTGTAACCTTGTACAACTCTTAATGATGTTCTTTGGAAGGCTACCCTAGCCCTCCTTTTATATTAGTTTAGGATCCAATGGATCTCAATCCATGGGACACATGGATCCAACGGCCAGGCTTGGTCCATGTAAAATCAATGGTTATAATTGTTGTTGGTTAAAACCAACAACATTTATTTATAATTAAATTAAATATGTGTTGCAACATTATCAACACATTTTTAATTTAACATAAATAAATTAGTTAAGAGATTAATCAAGATGACAAAATGGAGATAATGTAGCCTCCTAAAAATGGGGCTTATTATCTCCTTTTATTATATCATATTATCTCTTAATAATTTTGTGATAACTGTTATCACGTAATTATCCACAAAATTAATTCCAAATTAATTTGTGAATATTTCAATCATGCCATTGAAAAATATGTGAATCAAATTCACAACTCAAACTAATTTGTAAATGACATTTCCAGTTAATTAACAAATGTGAATCCAATCCACATTTAATAATTAACAAATGTTATTTACTAAATTTCTCTCTCTTGTATATTATAAATCATATTTACAATACACGAATATTATGGATAATAATATCCACAATCTCTAATCCTTGATAATTAAATCCCATTTAATTATTTAGATAATCATTCTCATAATATGAATCATATTCATATTATGCTTGATAATTAAATCTCATTTAATCATCAAGTTCTTCTTGCTTGGATATGAATTTCATCAAATGAATTATTCTTGAATCCTTTCAATAATAATGTGCTTTTTCCGCAGATACTTGGAGATAAGGGCAGGGCGATTGTATTATTCCATGTATAGTGACTTGGATATTGAGGTCTTATCTCAAATCCATATCGAACGAACCTCCCACAGATGCTTGATTAAATCAAGATCGCAAATCTAATCTTCATTGAATCTGAATCTCATTTAGACCAATGTCCAACACTTGGACTAAGATCAGATTGCTTCTCTACTTGAAGGAGTCACTAAAATCCAGACCTGTTTCATCACTCCCTCGGAATGGAAGCGTCATGGATATACAATCGTTTATGATCACATCACCCTCAAGTATTCCCAATACATGTACATCCTGCATACTGGAAGACCCATGACCAAGCTGAAGATAAAGATCAATTTTACACTGTCTTCTTCAGGGTTTGATCACTAAGTTTCTCATTTGATCATTGGGATTAGGTATCGATCATATACTTTCCAAAAGCATATATCATACCTAGGTCTTGATCATATACTTTCCAAAAGTATATATCAAACCTACAAATTCAGTCAAGCTTCCAAAGCGAGACGACCGTGTATGGAATTTGATTCCTCCCAATATCTCGTGAGTGAGCTCCTGTCTTCCGGTTCAATAGTGAACCTGTATGATCCCTTTGAGAGATCGTATTACTCATACGCCCTTACATGCACACCAGCGCGCCGGTGTATAGACCTTGGTTAGGTCATCAACCTATTGGTCTGCCAAATTTACACACTCAGACATATAGTAACACATCTATCTCCGGTCAGAGGATGCGCGCCTATGCTGTGACAGCATTCAACATAGGACTTAGGTTATCTCGATCTCGTTAAGTCAACCCATTGACCTAACTAATCTGACACCTCCTAATCTCTATTCCTATGCAGAGGACCTGCATCAAGAGGTCGGTCAGATATCAGCCTATGTGAGAAAGGATTGCCATCTCCTACTCAGGCTGGAGATCACATCTTAACAACCATTTGACAGTGCTTGATGAGTCCTCAATCTAACCCTTTAGATATTCATCCAAGCACCAGCCTCTATGATTCAATAGTTGAATCAACAGCTGTATGATCATTAAGATAGCCATGGTACATAACCCTAATTTGTACAGAGGGACCTGTTATGCAAATTATTTACTCTTCATTTCAGATCAGGGAATGATATTTGCAATAACATTTATTACATAATGGCTCGCCGTGGGCTCACATATCCAACAGTTGTTAACGAACTACTTTTGGAAGTGCCGAACAATAGTGACAGTGAACATAACGATGACAATAAAGCAGAGGATGCCAATATATTATTAGCAATAGATGATGTATACGTGGAAGACTATGATTTGCCATCAAATGATTTGATTAGTGTTGATGGTACTGAGGGGGAGGATGACAGAGTTGAATCAACTTGCAATATTTTCCAAGATTCAAATATGTCAACATCAGTCTTTTCCCTTGAAAGCAATTCATCGGGCCAGCTAAACTAAGGGATGCAATCCGACAGGCTAACATCTTAAGTGGGAATGACATCAAGTTTATAAAGAATAAGGTAATTAAATTTCAAGTTGCTTGCAAGGTAAACACATGTCCTTATAATCTATATGCATCATGGATGAATATAGAAAGAACATTTCAAATTAAAACTTTCAATTCCAATCACACATGTCCAAGACAACTACAAAACAAGCTAGTATCTTCAAAATGGTTGTCAATGCAATATTCTAACAAGTTTAAAGATGATGCTGACTAGAAGGTTACTGGGTTACAAGCATCTGTAAGAAGATGCTACATGGTCAACATTTGCAAGATGAAGTCGTATCGCACAAAGAGGAAGTCAATGCTTCTCATTGAAGGATGCCACAAGGAGAAATATAAACAATTATGGGATACATTGACATTCTAAGGCAGAAAATGCCTTAGAATGTCAGAGCTTGGAAATGGAGGAGTATTTCAAAGGTTCATTGTTTGTTTTGAACCATTGAAGAGGGGATTCTTGCAAGGATGCAGGCCATTTATTGGGTTGGATGGATATCATCTAAAGGGTCCATGTGGATGATAATTCCTCAATACTATAGCACGTGATGCAAACAATCAATTATTTCCCCTTGCTTTTGCAGTCGTGGAGCAAGAGACCAATCACTCTTGGAAATTGTTTTTGGAGTGTTTGCTTGAAATTATAGGTCATGTGACTAGGCTTGGTTGGACTTTCTTATCAGATTGACAAAAAGTTAGTAAATTTCCAATTTATTTCAGTACACTTTTGTTTATATTCGGCGTTGTTGAGACTTAAATTTCATTTCAAGGTCTTGTAGAGACGATTAATTTGCTCGTGTCAGATGCAAAGCATCGTTTTTGTGCACGTCATTTATATGAAAATTTCAAGAAGCGGTACAAAGGAATTTCTATGAAAAACCTCTTTTGGAGGGCAGGAAGAGCATACACTACCAATGAATTTGAGGAAGCCATGGCCTTATTGAAGGAGGAGCGATCCAGTGGTGAGGAAGCATACAATTGGTTGAGGAAGGACAACAGTGGACTAGGTCAAGAGTAGGATTTAGTATATCATCCAAGTGTAATCTTGTTATCAACAACCCGTGTGAATCGTGGAATAAGGTAATTTTGGAGGCGCGAGAGAAACCAGTCATAACCATATTGGAGTCTATAAGAAAGAAGCTGATGACACGAGTTAAATAAAGTGGGATTCATTGAAGAATTATATTGGAGATATTTGTCCGATAATCCAGTCTAAGTTGGAATATAGTAAAAAACATGCAGGTGACTCATAAGTGATATAGGTGGGGGAATGTAAGTATGAGATGGACATCAAGGGGAAGGTATACAAAGTGGATCTTGCACTTAGAATATGCGGATGTTGAGAAAGGGATGTGACGGGAATTCCTTGTAAAAATGTCATTGAAGCCATTTTTTCATGTAATGAGAGGCCAGAAGACTATATTGATACTTGTTATCGGAAGGACATATATTTAAGGATTTATGCTCCAATCATGCAACCATTGCCTAATAGTTATCAGTGATCATCCATTGATGCAATTGCAATCGCACTGCCAAATGTGCAAAGGGCTCCAGGGAGGCCAAAGAAACAACGAAGGAAAGCACATGATGAAGCACTTAATCCCCATAGGCTACGAAAGCAGCATCACCAATTGAACTTTGCCAATTGTGGAGACTATTGTCATAATATTAGAACTTGCAACGTGCTCCTGTTCGTCGTAAGGTTGTCACACAACATGAAACATCGTTGCAATCAAGTGGAATGCATAGGGGAACGACATCACAATCAAGCAGAATGTATCAGGGAACATCATCATAATCAAGCACTATCACACACTAGTCTGTAAGTATCTTGAACTATTTTACCGAAGATCAGACCAACTACCACCATAAAAACAGATGATGGCATGCATCTTTTTATAAAATTATATGAGAAAGTTTAAGCATGTTTACGCAGTTTATTAAACAACCATTTATTTCATGTGCAAGAACACTGTAGAAGGCATCCAAACTTTTTATGTTTTGGGAGAGTCGTTCGCTTTTTAATGGCCACATTCTTTTGTAAGTATGATATTTAATCCCTTTAACATGTCATACCATATCTTTTATAGATTTTGTTAAACAATTGCTTCTTTCAAGTGTAGGAACTTGCAAGGTTGGCTATGCATCCCCAAACAAAGCTACAATTTTGATCACATTCGGATCCCACATCATAGGTAAGAACTTGCAAGGAACTCTAATGTTGTCTAGTTACATACTTGTTAGTGACAATGTTGATCTTTTTTATAACATGGGATTATTGAGTGACAACATGGAATTTGCATTACATTTTTTTGTTGGTGGACACATTCTAATAGCAAGGAGATTATGTATGTTTTTCATGAGTGACAACATGGAATTTTTGAATGTCTAGGTTACCTTTCCCATTATTGAATTGCATTGTTAACAGATTACGGTATGATTATTGCATGAATTTCTATCTAAAATAGTTGTACATCTTGCGATATGATTGTGTGAAATTCATACAAAGGATTGTAGAAAATATACTAAGTATCTTACATAATTAATGCTCTAAGAAAGATCATACATGTTGGAGAACCAAAAGCAAACATGGACATTCATAGAAGATGTTCATCTCATGTTTGAGATGTTCATATCGAACATCTGACAAACATCTAAGAAAGATCATACATGTTGGAGGACCCAAAAGCAAACATTTGTGTGCAATCTAAGATTTTCACCTCATTCTCTCATAGAGAATACAATGCCAACATTACATTAGCCAACATATAACAAACAAAAAACAAATAATTTCACTGAGAATGTCCATCCTTTGTTGATACGAAATCGTTCATGACTTTTGTTTGTAATCGCTGATGACTTCATTTTCGATCGAAGTGTCTTATTCTCTTGCAAGAGTTCCAAAATTGTCTGCTTCACTCTAGTACATAAAGGTGGATCTACCCGGCTGAAAAAATCGCATCCATCTCGCATATACTTGGAGCATCCATAGAATCGTCTTCCTGGATTTTCATCCATCCACGAGGTTCTTACCGAAGCTCTAATGCCGCAATTGCAATAGATAACGAGTTAGAATACTTTCTTTTTGTTCGAATACATAGCCGGTTGATGAGTTGTTGATGAGGAGGAAGACATGGTTCCCTACACGTAAAATTCAAACAAAGGAAAACATAAGCATCCAAACACAATCTAAATTTCTCTACTAGATGCTTAATTTCTTAGCAAGCTTTTAAGATACTGATTACAAGCTTACAAGTTGATGTATTTAGCTCCCCTTGCTTTATAATCCAATATTTGCTTTGCAATCCAAACACAATGGATTGAAACTAAAACTATAGAAATTTTTCTTTATTAAAACTGCAAAATTTTGCAATCCAAACACAATCCAAAGATAATGCATTTACTATTTATTTTTAAAACTGCAACAGCAACATACTTCTGATTACAAACAAAATCCATATCTTTGATTGGAGGGAAATTTGGATAAAATTATACGTTCTGTAAGGTCCTCCAAATTATGCTTTCTAATCCAAACTAAATCAGTTACTAAAAATGTGAGGATTATGTTGGGGGATTTTTTGGAAATTTGAACAGTAGATATTCTACTTTATTAAAATTGACAACATGTAGAAATCTGATTTTGCAAACCAAAATTTGACAATCCATGCAGATGGAAAATCAAAGCAAAGGTGTTGTTGATGGCTGTCATAGTGGAAAAAACGGAAGAAATTTTTTGCAATTAAAGACCATCATGATCAGTTAATGCAGGTTTGGGGAGGGATTTAAATGTCAATTACGGAGGAAAGAACTTAGACCTCATTGTGCTTCTGAAGTTCCATTCCCTCTACCTTTGTGCCAAGGGGATATCAAGGTGCGAGCAATTGAACCAGTGCCGCGTGAAGGAGAGGCGGCCTCTTGTGTGTTGCTATGCGTATTGTGCCCCAAAACCTCGCGATGGTGTTGCTGCGTTGGAGGAGGGCGTGTATTGTGCCCCAAAACCCGAAATCCAGGTCTTGAGTCGTGTCGAGTCTGTACTCAAATGATCATTCAGTATCTAACCTATTATGTCATTTGTTGCGGTGAATGTTCAATAAGAGAATCGATTCGATAATCGGTGATATTACCGATGTAAGACCTCGAGACTCCGATACATATTCACATCGGTTGCTATATATGCAGCAAATGACATAACTGGCTCATTTTGTTATAGTGAGAAACACGTGGTCATTATCGATTCATGTAGTAGAATGAACGTGATGTGGATAGACTATCGGCCTCCATCGTCGGCACGAAGGTCAGCACTCACCGTGACCGGATCGTCAGGCCGGACTCGCGCTGACGGGTCCGGACCAGGCTGAGAAATCCGGGCTCGGGCAGAGAGGAATCGAGCTCAGACGGCTGCTTTGCGGACACGTGGCGTCCTGTGAGCTGATTGAGCTCTCTCGATCGTCAACCACCAGTTACTAAATTCGCGCCACGTGGAAGGGCAGATCGGGGTCCGCCATTCTGGTGGTCTGCATTTCGCCATCACCATTTCCCCTTCGTGGTCTAGATATTTTTTTAAGGCTAAGGTTGTGGCTGTGGTTCCTTCTCCCCCTTCTATAGGAAACGTGCACGTAGGGATGTCTTGCTAATATCGCATTTACTTGGTGGTGTTTTTCGCAATATTGTAATATTTATCTCTTCTTCGTTGCTTCTGATGGGTGGTGGAGCCCCGATCTGCAGGGGGTTTATTGCAAAATCAGAAAAATTGGGGAGGTGTTCTGAAATTACTTACCCCAAGTTTCGAGTTTGACGAGGTATGTGGACATCAAAGAAAGATAGAGAAATAGAGAGAGATGTTGTTTCTCTCTCTATAAATAAGCACACACAACGCACTCCATCTCTCCCAACAAACCCAAAGCACAGCAACCCCTCTCCTCTCCCAAATCGAATCTCGCACCGTCGAAACGACATCGGACGGAGAAGATGTCTCCCCGACAGCAGAGCTGCGAGCTGTGCAAGAACGACGCCACCCTCTTCTGCCCCTCCGACGACGCCTTCCTCTGCCCCTCCTGCGACCACCGCGTCCACACTGCCAACTTCCTCGCGGCCCGCCACCACCGCCGTCCCCTCCCGCCATTTTCGCCCTCCCCCTCCTCATCCTCTTCGTCCGCGTCCTCGTGCCTCTCCTACTGCTGCAACTCGGCGGCGACACGGCGGAGGAAGCCGGCTAAACGGTCTGGTGCGCCCGCGGGGAAGAATAAGATGTCCAAGGGCGAGAGCAAGAGACGACGGGTGGCGGTGGAAGAGGAAGGATGGGCTGAATGCTGTTAGATTGCTCCGCGGGTGCAGCGTATCAGCGTATCGGGTTTTTTTTATTTGGAGGAGAGTATGATCCCCTTTTTTATTTTTGTAAAAAGAGGTTTATATTAATATTGATACTAATGCAAGGAGGATTAGTTTTGTTTGTTGTGGATTGATCTCTTTCTTTCTCTTCTCTTATTTGCATGTGATTGTTGTGAATATGTAACTATGTCTATGATCTCACATTCCACCTAGGTCGGAAAAATGCAGAAATCAAGAGGGAGAGTTTGAGGTAAGACGAGCGAGATGAAGAGTAACCGAAGATGTAGGCATCGAAAGAGTGGTAATGATGTGAGAATTAGGTTTAGAAAGCTTCCCTGGAGATCAGAAGTGTTGTCGTTGGAGAAGAATCAACGATGAATGCAAAGTATATGAGTTTTACTTGAGCTTCTTAAATCGAATTACATGTAATGTTCGAAGCTCATCGCGTAAATTCTTTCTGAAAAGTTTGTTCAATGACATAAATGCAATGAGTCTAATCTCCTTATGTACAAATTCCTCCCTTGATCATGTCAGTCGAATCGATTACTTGGTTGTCGAATTATCAACGAGTCAACATTGTTTGTTTGATGACATTTGGCACATCGACGACTTCAGACAAGATGGTCACATCGACCATCTTTAGCAATCGTCACTTGTAAGTTCAAAGATCGTAGATAAGAACTGTCACCACTGCTCGAAAAAGGATACATCGCTACGCATTTTGATTACTTACGATCATTGCGCTTCAACCAGATCGCTCGGTTCTGAAAAGACGGGAAGAGCACTCTTCCCATGGTTAGAAGCAAGTGTGATCCGTCACGTAAAAATCATGGTACATTTTGATTACAAACATATGATCATTACGCTTCAACCGGAGTCCTCTATCATCATGATCTATCAACAAGGATTGAGCATCACCATGTTTTTGAGGAAAGCTAAGGGATGCGCATGTTGTGGTTCAAAGTGTTGCCATGTTGGATGGGAAGGAGCCACTTATTGCTTGGGATTTTTTTCATAGACGCCCCTTAATATATTCTATATTAATGAACTCGGATATGATCCATGTAATTACATGTATAGCCTTCACAGTCCTTTTTCCGGGATTTGAAGGGACTTCCATGTGAGTATGAGATGTTTTGTAGGGGTATCGATGCAAAAAGCACGTGAGGGAGTAGAGCAGGATCAAGTGGCTGTGGAATGGAGGAGGAAGAGAATGTGTGGATGGAATTACAGGACGTACACCTTTCTACTGTTTGCTCTTCTGATGTCTGATGTGTATGTTTTGATTATTATTATTATTACTATCATAGATATATATAGAGAGAGAGAAGAGAGAGAGTGTGTGTGGTGGGGAGAGGGGTGGGTGGAATTTGATTCCCATTCTGTGGTGTGGGATTCCGAGGCGTGTAGATTGCAATGGAAGCATGTGGAGAGAGAAAGAAAGGAGACCCACATGTGTTTGGAAACTAATAAGTCTCTCTCTCTATCTATGTGTTTGGATACTAATAAGTCTCTCTCTCTATTTAAGTTGGAGCCTCCAAATTTGTGATACATGCACGCACATACTCTCTCTCTCTAGACCAAGAGTAGAAAAGCACGTCGAAGAAGAAACACACTCGGATGGCCACCGGTAGTGACGATCGGAGAAGAGAAGTCGTTATGAAGCATACTAGTATAACTCTCTCTCTCTCTATCGCCCCATTACAGTAGAGACACCTTATGATACCATGGTTTTAAGAAACGGATCAAACCACTCGTTTCAACCGTTTAAGCCAAAGACAGGAGTTAGACAGGTAGAAGTTGGTCAAAATCGGGTTGGACTAGGGATGAAAACGATTATTAATATATCTGTATTCGATCCATTACCGTATTCATTTTGTACATATTTTGAGATCTGTATCTGTATCTATTTTAAAATGGATACGGATATGGATATCGTTTAAATATCTTCAAACATGCATATATATACGTATATCCATTTTTGTTTATAAATATAGTCATATATTTATTTTTAACCTGATATAACATAATTATATACCTTCTTTTACCATATTTGTATAATTTTTACGATAAGAACACATTTAGTAAATGTATATCATGTGCTTTCCATCTAATTCATATATATTTAAACCGATTCTATAGAGTATTTCTAACATCACTCCTGTATGATCAATATCTGGTTTACATCTGTATCCATTTTTTAAGGATATGGTAAGATAGTTCTAATATCCATCAATATATGTATCTGCATCCATATTTATATTCAAAAATAGATAAGGATATGATAGTACCTATATCTGTATCTGTATCCGACCGTTTGCATCCCTAGGTTGGACCATTTCATCCGTGTGAACCGATTCAACCGCCTAAGAGAAAGTTATTTCTAAGTTTTAACTAAAATGCAAATTTTTAAATGTATATATTTTAGACCCAACCTAACTCATATTACGATACTCCTTTCTATGATAGCTTGTGGGTATGTGTTATCCGTTTACACAAAACTCGCAGTATTATGCATTATGTCAATCGCATTAGATTACAGAATTTGAGGAAAAAAATTTCGCATTTCGAATGACGTTCACAATAATGTAAACAACCACATAACTGACAAATGTCACTAGTTCACATTGCATTATTTTTCATATAGAATTACATTTAACAAAAGAAACTGTATTTTGTACATATATCCTAAAATGTAACAGAAGGGAAAGAAAATATTTACATTATCTTGTACAAAAATTATAACATGTGTACTGTAACTGATGACATTGATCTAGTGAGGGTCTAAAATAATATACTCACAGAAAGCGAAGATAGACTGTCGTTGAGGCGACCACTCACGAGATCTTAGATCGATCAACAATCAACCCACACAATGTAAAGATGAAGCGATGCAAGTAAGTGTGAATCAAAATTTATTATAAACCCTACAAATAAATGTGTATAATGGTCAAGTACAAGTAGGGTGTCTACACATGGAGAACGGTCGATAGACCAAAAACCGATGAAAGAAGACAATAAATATATTTGGGCTTTTTAGGGGTTTTTGAATTTTTGGTGGGTTTTTAAATATTTTTTAATTTTTTTAAATTTTTAAATTTTTTATTTTATAATTTTTACTTTATTTTTAATTTTTTTATTTTTAAATTTTTATAATAGATATTAATAATAATAATAATAATATAAGTAAAATATCGATATAAATATATATATAATTAGCTTTTCTATTTATAAATATAGGTATAAATACTCAAAAATTACAAAATAAATATTTTTATCTTTTTTATATTTTTCTCTATTTTAATATTTTTCTTATAATTTCTAATAATTATTTTGTATTTTTAATTGATTTAATATGGAAAAATAATGACTATAATAAATAGGTTGAATTGTTTTGGAAATTAAAAATAGCTAAAAGCCTCAAAAATTTTCAAAACTATTTTTAGTATATAATAAATATAGATATAAAATTTAGAAACATAAACAAATATTTTTGGAATTTTGTAGATTTTTTATAATTTTTATAAAGAATATGAAGTTTTTTTAATGTTTAGTATATTCTCTTTCTATTTTTAGGGAATTTTTGTTTGGAGATGTTAAATAGTATAATAAAAATATTTTTTTTTTGAATTTTTCAAATCATTTTTATATATTTTTTATTTTTCTAAGATAGAAAAAACAAAATGCAATCTTTTTATATTTTAAAAAATAGTAAAATTAATTTAAATACCCCATAAAAATCTGATTTGTAATATTATTTGGTACCTAAAATAATTTTACTACAATTTTTTATGCAAGTTAATATTTTTAATAAACAAAATAAGAGAAATAAAAATGCTTGAACTGGCAAGGACATAAATGTAATTTATCCAACCTATTCTGAGTTCTAGAACCCTTAAAAGAACCTTAGGGCCAATTATGCAAAATGTATGAATATATTATATTAAAAATAGTGGCAGGGGTATAAATTTATCAATAAAAAACAACATGTCACACATGCAATTTAACCAAAAAGTTGAATACTGGAATTAATATTTAATGGATCAAAAAGAAATACAATAGCATGCAAGGGTTCCTCTACAAAAACCCCCTCACCTCACACTCACAGGCACGTGAGGTGATGTGGTGAGGGACCAATATGTAAATATGGGAAAGGTTAAAGTATGTAATTATTACATAACTTTTTGAATTGAAGATTAATGATTTAATACTAAAAATAAAATACAAAAAGGCGCAAGGCTGAAAAAGCATACTCCCACTAAGGCACAAGGTGATGGCAATGATTGATTCGCTTATACAAGTGGCATCCCCTCATCGCATAATGTCGGTCTGTGGATGGCCAACTAGGATTAGATCATGGAAGAGGATCAATGGTTGAGGCTTAGCGCATCCAACAGCTGCTGCTCAATCTGGCACTGGGCTTGATCAAATGATAGGGAGATGGCCAGAAAGAACAGGGAAGAATACATGTTCTTTCGAGCTTCAATCGGTTGCAACTACATCGTCGAGTCCTTCCTCTTGTTGTTGAGATGTTCTGGAGCATCCTCAAGGTGGTCCGTAGCTCCTAGGAGCCTTAAACATGATTGAGACCCATTGGTGGGGTTCTGACTGCTCAGAGAAGAACGAGGCTCCAGGTGTCCTTCGTGCTGATCAAAATAGATGCAGATGAGTCCTTAGCTGCAAGGACTTGCAAGAGAAGCACATGCAAACAAAAATAGAGATATATGGGGGCTTGTTTGCTGGAAATGGGTGGCAGATGGGGCGTGGCGAAGTTCTCCGATGAGGGATGGAGGAGGAGAACTGATCGCATGATCAAGGGAGGATCAGGTTGAGTGGAGGTACCTGGGGTGTAAAGTAGTGGCAGGGGATGAAGATGGAGGTGGAGTGAGGTCAGGATAGGTCTGATTGATGAAGGATGAGGGTCGGAGCTCCGAGCTCCAGCGAACTTCTTTTTTTGGAAATTTTTGGAATGCAAAGCGAAATTGAAAGAAATAGGGACAAATATACACTAATAACTAACCTAAGAATGAAAAGAGCAAGAGTTAGAGGTGACATGTAAAGGATGGGAGCAGAGCTCGCGGTGGAGGGGCGATGAAGCTTGGATCTACCTCGGATCAACACCGAAATCACGTGCCTGACCCTGGAGTAGTTGCCTGTTGTCACCAGGAGCTTCGATCGATGCTAGGGTTTTTCTTGGTGGAAGAGGGATCAAAATGGAGAAGAATATGGATGAGAGTATTTTTACAAATGAGGTTTGGCTTGAGAAATGGGTTGATTCAGAGGCTCTCGAATTGAAGTAATGATGTGGCGTGAAAGGTCATCAATCGAGGCAAAAATTTGCAGAAGGAATTGAGTTCAAATAGTAAAAGATGCGGATTGTAAAATTTGAGGAAAATCGGCCAACCACGCTAGGATACAGGACCTAGGTGTCAGAAGATGCCATATGATCAGCGGGTCAACCGAGGCTCGCCTTTGATTGGTCCACATGGTCGCCTAAGGACAAAACTGAAATAAAAAGAGGAAATAAATAGAAATAAAATAGTATATGATTTATTTAATTTTTAATTAAATCATAAAAAAATATTTATTATTTTATGTAATATTTTATTGTGATTTTTATTTATTTTTACAGCTTAATTTATTAGGGGTTACTTTTTATAAGTACAAATATAGGTATTTTATTTATATAAGATGTATTTTATTTCTATTTTGAATTTTGAATTTTATTATTTTATAAACATAATTTATATATTTATAACTTATTTAAATACACTTAAATATATTTTTGTTGTATTTTTTAAAGTTAATTGTACATTTTAAGAATGTCTTTATTATGTAGGTATATGTATAAGTAATTTATCTATGTATTTTGTATACTATTTTATTTTATTGCATATTTGATGATTTTATTTTAATTATGTACATGTACTATGAATAATATTTACAAAATTATGAAAATATAAGATTGTGAAAAATATAATGAAGAAATAAAATGAGTATTTTATTTAGGTATATTGTACAATAGGGGTCCAAATCCTAACTTTTGCATCTTAAATCCAAATTAAATGAAGTCACCTTCATTAAATAGCTAATAAAAAGTTATATACCATTAAAGGAGATTTTTTATGGATTTTGATTCATATGGAGAAGATACATGACTGTGATGTTGAGATTTTGGAATTTATTTTAAGTGTAGAAAGTACAATATGCATTATTTTTATGTGAAATAAATTTGTATTTTTATATGTATTTTTATCTACAACTTTCACGTATGAAGTTTATTTATTTAATGTATAAATAAAAAAGAATAAAATGAGTCCCAAAAATGAATTAAGGAAGGATAAAAATTAGGGTTTTATTGTGTTTTTGGCCCTTATATGCCCCAATTTTATTCCTTGTCGATCCAATCATCATGATGCTTAGGTCTCGGGGTTTAGGGTCATTCAATGCCTTTTGTTCTTTTATTTTTCTTGTCTTTATTCTTTTATTTTGGCTTTAAATACAGTAGTTTATGTAATATTTATACAATAAGTAATATATGTTAATTTATACTAAAAAATGATACATACATGCATTTAGCTAGGGTAAAGGTCAAACTGAAAGAATAAAGGTGATGAAATGGAGATTCATCAGTAATAGAAATTGCAGAAGCTCAACGTCTAATTGTCAATCTATTGAGTTGCAGGTGTCTTTCCTGCCATACATATTGTGAACAAGAGAAATGCCAACAAAGGTTGAGTACAATCAAATTTATTATAATATAAAACATGTATTTCAGTGATTTTAAAAAGAAAAAAGTAGGTAGGTATTGCCATATAAATTTAACAAGCTACTTGCATGGAAATTGGTTTTCAAGTTGTTCTGTTATGTGAATTCCCTGATCACCCATCACCCTTTAACTTTCCTTATATAATATTTTCATTTATTGATTATATGATTCATGTATAGGTTATTGTTTTTTTATCACTTACAACTCAGTTGATGGATCTTGGGATTGTAGATGATGAATCTCTGGTCTGATCTTTATCTTTGTCTAATTTCACAAGCCTAGTGGATAGCATGTGGTCTTTGTCTGAGTGTGACCTAAGACTATGACTCTAAGGCGTGAAGAATACCTTAGGGTTGGGGTGCCTCCGTAGGCATGCTGTGGAGTATAATGCATCCTAACAAAGTTCCCAACACGTCCACTAGCTTCTCCTAGCATCTATAGTAGTAGTTCTAAATTTTGATTAAATGTCGATGATTGATGGTGATTGATGATCTTTCCTCGCCAGGGTCCACTAGTGAAATAGTAAACAACCTCAAGAACAATACCAAACTTAATTTTAGCCAAACTCAACTATGATCAACTCAATTGTAATTAAACTCAACTATAACCAACCTCAACTTCGACTGATAATGATCTTTTCATCTCCAAGACCTATTGACGGAACAGTAATCCAAGATCTCTGAACCCGATCCATTTTGTTTGGGCCGGGTTTGGGCTTGGGCCAAATTTTAATAAAATGGGCCTAGGAACGACCCCATAGACCATATTCTAAAATGGGCTTGGGCCGAGCCAAGGCGAACCCGGCCCGAGCCCGGCCCATGCCCAACCCTAGTTGCAGCCATCCAGCCATGAAGGGGTATCCGTCGTTCAGCACACGACACGTGTCCAAGTGAAGCTTCATTAACCGTCGGATTGCGCCTTAGATGGGATAATTTGAATATCCATTCCTACCCTTTTTGTGTTTACTATTTAATTCTGTGAATAAAATATATTGTTTAAAAACAAGTGGAATTTTTGTAATGAGGCCTTTGTATTTCCTTAAATTACATGTGGGTCCATTCCACATTACCTCACATGTCGTCCCACATGATGTGGCGAAATTGCAAGGACACTCTTGCGACTTTTTATATTTATATTGAGTCCAATAAAATTTAAATCACGTTGTATATTTTTTTGTAAAATTTGCTTGAAGGCCCTTGGACTTTAATATATTTACATTTTGGTCCTTCCCATGCGGAGTCACGTGTACCCACGTGACGGTAAATTATACTGTAACCCATGGCGGCTTTTGTATATTGTCAAATAGTACTTAAAAACTAAATAAATGTAGTATTATGTTGGCATAATTACACTGAGCCCCCTAGACTTTATTTTTATTGCAAAAAAGCCCCTGATATGACATATATTTTTATACTTTTTATCTATATATTAAGTATAGTTAATGTGCTCTGAAAAATACACAAAAATATGGTTAAATGCTTCATGACAAGTATATTCATGCATTATCTTTATTTGACATTTTTTGCATTTAATCCATTTATTAAAAATATAATGGAGCCTATTTTTCTATTATTTAACTTATAAAATACCAAAAAATATGAAAACATCTCAAAAAATTCAAAAAATTTCTATATAGTGTATTTTACCATATTTTATTTCCATACCAAAAACCCCTAAAAATAGAAAAAAAATAAAAATAAAAAACCTAAAAATCCTCCATAAAAATCTAAAAAATTATTTAAAAATCCAAAAATATGTGTTTATATTTCATAATTTTATTTATATAAATATTTATATATAAAACTAATTTGGGTAATTTTGAAATTTATTTGATATTTTTAAAATCTAAATAAATTTGTATTATTAATTAATCCCTTATTGAGGATATTTTTGACTCCAAAAAATACAGAAAAATTAGCGAAAATTCCAGAAAAATAACAAAAATAGAAAAAGATCAAATCATAAAATATTATATTTATTGTATTTTGACTATTTTACATATTTATATAAATATAGAATTTGTACATACCTTATATTCTACTTATATGTATACATATATACCTTCTTTATTTAAAT
Organism: Ottelia alismoides; assembly: GCA_037367405.1. Lineage (NCBI taxonomy): Eukaryota > Viridiplantae > Streptophyta > Magnoliopsida > Alismatales > Hydrocharitaceae > Ottelia > Ottelia alismoides. Next base: position 184,030 of record JAZKJV010002120.1, on the reverse strand, counting down.
GAAAATGAGATATAAAAATTGGAAAATATAAAAAGAAAATACAAAAATATAATATCAAAAATAAAAATATATATAATTGAAAACCCACAAAGACAATAGCATGGGCGAGAAATAAAATACAAAGTTTTTAGTATCTTTTTGCCTCCTTCTACCGATTGTTCCGTGTGTTCGAGCTCTACACATACTTACATATTATACACATTTGTTGTAGAGTTATAATAAATTTTAAATCCACATTTTTGATACTTAATTACTTTATAATTATTGTGGATTATTGTTGATTAAATTAGGATTTTCTCGAACAGTTCCTCAGCGATGTTAATTGAGTTTGATTAGCAGATCCTCTGAAAATTCCTCTTTATCAAATGGCATCATTGTCGATGAGCAACACCACTTAGTTGGAGACTGTTTTATTTTGTATATTATCTCTTTGTCATTTATTTATTTCATTTATTTATTTTTGTTATGCATTTATTTATTTTACATTTATTATGTGATATTCTTGTTGATTGTTCTGACCACTCTCTTTGTTAGACCTTGATACGAGGGACCGTTACGCGAAGGAGGACTTTTTAGGAGGACCCACGCACCCAATCAAGGCAGAGCCGGCCTTCCTACTGAACCGGCAGGAGAGAGCATTAAGGGCAGATGGAGGAAGATTTTTGAAGAACTGCCTATTATTTTTGCATTTGTTATTATTATGTATATTTATGTGAGAGAGTGACATTAGATAATTGTAATAATTCGAACTCTCCATAATTCAACTTCCCGAGGTCTAGTGCCCGAGGGATTGTTCCCTCGGGGGCCTCGACGATTGTGACGATCTTTCGCTTTTTATTTTATTTATTGTGTGTGAATGAGCCCTAGCTTAGGAATTGCTTGCTCGATATATTAAGGTCCCAAGCTCCTAATATATTTGCATGTACCTATAGATGCACTTCTAGACTTAGTAAAATAATAATTATTGGTTATTTAGATTTGAACCCGTGCACTGTGAGAGACATCATACAGTGCTAGCAAGACTCGTTGTGGCGGGCACCGAGATGTTCTCCAAGACCGGACCTTAGGGTTTGATTCCAAATAATTAACATCTTGTGCTTCACGATAATAGCAATTACTATCTTAGGGAGATTTCATCGGCTGGCATCTCATATAGCATAGGTTTTCAATTCTGTTATGCATCCCGCATGGAGAGAGTTGGGAAGCATTGTAAGTCTTATGACTTTGCATGCATCATCGATTTTTGACTTGCATGGCTTTTCTGATCTTCTCCCTCTAATTTTGACTACCTAGGATGTTAAATGAAACTAGAAAACTGTTAGGCACGTGCATTGAAAAATAATAAAAAAAAGTGACAACCTAAATAAAATTGAGACTGATAACTCTATTGGACCTTAAAATAAAAATGTAATGGATTTATTATATTGGGGAGGGAAATACACTCCTTATTTGTGCATTTTATTCCTACGTACACGCTAAGGATTAATGCTCAAATCCCAAGCCTGTCTTCGGTATGTACAACTTTTTGATCACCTAACTCTAAAATCGACAAGATAAAAAAATCACATCCTGGTCTTCAATGTGTTGAGTAGGTGAATTGAGGGTTTTGTTTTGTGCATTGATTGTGCTTTGAATCCATTTGCATTTGCATCTCTCTTTGAGTTGTCGGTCCCCTCTACGTATGTATTTTTATCATTGAGTCCTTCTATCTCCGTTGTCCATATTCATTTCCTCATCTACATTCGAGTCGTGATATTGGGTCTTGAGCTACATCTTTTTAGCTGAATTTTGCAGCTTTTCTGCTTGCACATATCACCCACATCTAGTCTGGTTCGAGAAGACCCTTTCCTTAAATCACAATTTTGTCTATTTCCACCTTCATCTCGGCCACCCTCCTCGTGTCCCCCGTATCATCCCTTATTCTACCCAGGATTGTTGTGCTCGTAGGTGTAGCCCTTATTGAGATTTTTGACTTACATTGATTATTTGAGTAAGTCAGGTAGATTCTAGGCGGCAGAGATTGGTGTGCTCTTTGGATCTGGACTTGATGTGTGTTTGGACATTACTTGGGATTTTAATGATTGCACGAATAAAGGTGTGATTCTTATTTGAGGATTTTTTATCACTGATGGAGCCACATTTCATCATCTTTATTCTATTATTTTGGCATCAAAAATCCTAGCAAATGCGTGTAAATACCCTTAAATCCAGCATATTAGCATTCATGCTTGTGCATGTAAATAGTGTATAAAATACTGTAATTAAAGCCAAAATTATAGAATAAATAAAAGAAAAGAAAAAGAATAAAATATTGTAAATATTTTATGATCCGAAACCCCGAGACCTAGGCATCTCGATGAATAGGTCGACAAGGAATAAAGTAGGGGGAGATAAGGGTCAAAATACAACAAAAATACCTTGTTTTTAATCCATTCTTTGTTCATTTTGGGACCTACTTTTGGTTCCACTTTTTATAACTCAAATAAAGAAACTTTGTACATGAAAGTTGTATATAATTAAATAAAGAAAAATAAAAATTGATTTCACTGAAAAATAATGTACAGATAAAAAGTTATGGTCTAAATAAGATTCCAAAATCCCAACTTCCCAGACCTGTATCTTGCAAATAAAAATTCAAAATTATCAAATTCACCTTTAATTGTATATAGCTTAAAATAATCTATTTAATGAAGGTGGTTTCGTATTTTTCGGAGTTATGGTTTGAAAGTTGAGTTTTGGACCCCTACTGTATACTTGTACAGATTAAAATATTCATTTTATTATTTATTCATTATTTTCATAATTTCTTATTTTTATAATTTTGTAAACATTATTTATAATATATTTGTGCATTAAAATCAGAATAAAAATGCAAAAGAATTCAAATAAAAATACTTGTATATATGCTACATAGGTATAATACCTATACTTATACCTGTATAGAAGATACTTTTATTTTATTAAATACACAAAACACTTCAGAAAAATATTTTTAAGTGTATAAAAGTACTCTATAATTTTATAAAATAACAAACAAAATTAAATAAATTAAAAACATAAAATAAATAAAAACATAATATACCTATACAGGCTACAAAAAGCAACTTATAAAAATATACCTCATAAAAATAAATAAAAATCACTATAAAATACTTTATAAAATTATAAACATTTTTTATTTAATAATCAAAATTTAAATAATTCATTTACTATTTTTAATTGAATTAATAAATCTTTTTCTAGGGATTTTTCCTGATCGGTCCACGTGGACCAATCAGGGGACAGTCAAAGTTAACCTTGGTCAACTAGTTGTCCTAGCCCTGTTAACATGTCAGAGACCTCGTTTTCTCCCCGCCTTTGCGGATTTTTCGAGGTTGAGACTTTCATCTTTTGAGGTTAGTTCCTTCTGCAAACTTGTTCCCCTATGATCCCTCTAGCTCGCTAGATGATTTTTTCGGGCATTGGAGCGCTGCTCCTCCCATTGACGCCTTGTTCTTCTCGCTGCTCAACCACCTGTACAAAATCCCCATCCGACTTCCTCTTCTATTTTGAACCGGTTCGGAGAGCTTCAAACCTTCGGGTGAGTGAGGGTAGAGACTTCTTTGGGCTCCCCGTATCCCCATCGAGGTGCGGCGAAGCTTGCCGACCATGCTCCATCCATCTCCGGCGGCGCAATTCTAGCCCTGGAGGTTCTGTTTTTATTCGTTTTTTCTTGCATTTCTATCTTTGCCGTAGTCCTAGGATTCGATTCCACCTTCCATTTTTGATCTACATCCATCCCATCACCGTCGCGACTACCTCGCCAGAGCTTGCTCCAGCGAGCTCCTATTTGCGCCATACGCCATCCATTCGACTCGTTTTTGCTCTGGGAACCTTCTCCTGTTGTTTGCACGCTTTCATTGCAGGTCCCAGAGGGCAAGAGACTCCTACGGGGGTCGATTTTTGGAAGCTCGAGGCACCTGGAGCCTTCTTCCCTCTCCGTCCACTGTGGCGCCGCTCCAGCGATCCCCTCGCCATTTTGAGGCAGCCATTCGTTCGAAGAGGTTCCCAAGTGTCGTCCTGGGCTTTTTGGAGGAGCCCTAATGCCGGAGGGACTCCATCAACGCCGGGGGAAGCTCAGCTCCCTGTTGTTCTTCCTCTGTTCTTGTTGGATCCCTCTGCACCGTCGATCGAGCCCAGTTCTTCGTGAAGCACAGCCGCCATTGGATCCGATCGAGCCCAGGCCATCCATCCGACGAAGATCTTCTAATCCTGACCGTCGGACCCAAAGCGGTATCGCGCGATCTAGTGACGACACGTGGATTAGTGGCATATCTTCCACCGTCGGATTGCGTCCTGTGTGAGGGTAATTTTGCACTTAAACCCTCGCATGTTTTTGCAATTTCTATTTAAAACCTGAACTTTCATCTGTGTTTTAAAATATTTGCATAATTTGCAGGTACCCCCCCGACTTGTGTAGTTTTACATTTTGGACCCCGGCCAAGTCACGTGCTGCGCGCACGTGTATTTGGAAATTTTGCAGAGACACCAGGGGATTTTGTGTATTTTGTTTTCAGTTCCAAAACATTCATGTGTAGTTAGAATATTTCTGGGATTTTTGCTATTGAGCCCCTATCTTTTTGATTATTACATTTCAGTCCTCCCCAGGCGTGTGTGTCGCACGTGCGTAGGGTGGGTATTTTGTACGGAAGGGCCTGCGCCTTTAGCTATTTAAAATTTGGTCCATCAATTATTCTATTCAGTTATAATTTTTGTGTGGAAATTATGCAGAGACCCCTCCAACTTCTCGCTATTTACAACTAGGACCCTTCCATGCTTTGTATTTTTGAGTGCTTGTCTTTATTTATTTGGAGCATCATATTAACTCGAAAAATTACCAAAAAAATTAACATAGGCTCCTGTTGCATTTCTCATTCACGAATATTTTTGCATTGCATTTTTATTGCATATTCTTATTTATTAAAAATCAAAAACATGCATTTTTCTTACTGTTTGCATTAGAAAACCCATAAAAATTAGAAAAATGTTTTGAAAAACTCCAAAAAAATTATATTTTGTGTGTTTTATCATCTACTAGTGTCAGTCCAAAAACCACTAAAAATTTCAAAACGAAAACCTTAAAAATTAGAAAACCCTAAAAATCCTCATAAAAATCTAAAAAATCATAGAAAATTCATAAAAATATAAATTATGATCATGTAGCTTCTCTATTTTATTGTATTTATTTAAAAATTAATTTGGGAAAATTTTGCTCCTGATTGTCATTTTTTATTCCCATTTTAATTTCGGCCAGCATTTTCATTCATTGTTTTCTTATATTTTGCCTTTTAAAAATACCAAAAATATTTCGAAAAATACCCAAAAATCACAAAAATAGTAAAAAATCATAAAAAGACCAAAAACAATTATTTCCCTGATTTTTGAGCATTTTTACCTATTTTTATAAATATCTCAAAGCAAAGATAAAAATATAAAAATACAAAATCAGTAAAAAAACCAAAATACAAAATTAAAAATTAAAAAAATAAAATAAAAAAATATAGAATTAAAAACCCACAAAAACATTTGCATTGCATAGTGGAGACAATACATCACATTCACACACACACACACTTGTTGATCTATCCTGCCTTGCTCCCTGTGTTCGAACTCTCTACGTACTTGCATCTATACATCTTTTATGTAGAATTAAAAATAAATTTGACTCCACATTAGTTTTCATTGCTTGATTTATTATTGTGGGTTCATTGTTGACTAAATTCGGATTTTTAGCGGTCACCGCAGCGACCTCTGTGTTCTCGCCTTGTGTGGATCACAAGACCGTTAGAAATTCGGGTTTATCAATCACGCACATCAGATTGAGGATATGATATATTTTGATGATTTCATGATGATTTCATGAAGTTATAACTGATCGATCTATTTTGAGGTTCCTTCCATCTTAATTTCAGAGGTTTGATTGGCTATCTTGATTTGGACTTCAATGCAATGGTGTGCAGAACCCACATGATTTCATTCATCTCCCTGACTAATCCATCCTCGATCTCCTGACTCGTCCATCCATCTTTGGCACTCTGAGTATTTCTGCTTATATTTTATGCCATCTCAGCTGATTGAATTGACTTGAGCGATTGCATTGTGAATGACCTGATTATTTCTCCCCCCCCCCCCCACATGATCTCATGCCCTCTTGAGGATTGATTGATTGTTTATTTTGATGACATGAGATTTAATGCCAGCATTCCCATGATTTCACTGATTTAGCTTGCATTGTTCCCCGAGGACTATCTGCATGAAAATGCCACATTTTCTTTACACTCGGTTCCCCCTGCTAACTGTGCCTTTTTGATCTGGCGGAGCACAGAACTGAGTCATCCGATATGTATCTCAAGTACCCCACTACTTTGTTGTATCCGATCTGTGGGATCTTGGGACCTATCTGATTAGACTCCTTGAGTCTGCTCCCCTTGACTGTCCTCGCGAGGAGGAGCCATATTCCTCTTATTATTTTCTACTCAGTTGGCAATATACTCCCCAAGGGTTATCTACAAGATACTGCCACATTTTCTAGATATGTCGGTCTCTTCTTCTGGTAGATGATTTGTCGCCTACTGAGACTGCTTTTGTTGATCTGTCCATCAGATCTGACTCCTTTGAGTCCACTCAGCTTGACAACCCTCGCAAGGTGGAGTTTTTATCTGATTATTCATTGATTAGTATGTATCGCTCCCCGAGGGCTATCTGTGGGAGGGTACATCATTTTATTGGTACCTGGCTTCACTTATGGTGTCTCCCGTCTGGTGGAGCACGAAGCTGAGTCTTCTGATTTGTGTACTCGGCATCCTCTCTGGTTGTGTCTCCAATCTGTTGGAGAATGAAGCACAGTGTTCTGATTATTATCAGATCTTTGACTCATATGTGTCTGCTCACCTTGAGGACCCTCACAGAGTTGAGCCATGTCTTGTGGTGTTCGGTGTGTTCGTGTGACTTTCTGACCTTCTGACCACCGGATATCATGATGCATTGAGAGTCTATTGTTCTTCACTTTTACACCTCTCTAAGACCATGATTGACTTGGAGGAATATGTATTGTTCCTTCTTCCTCCAGGTCTTACAGTATCGGCTCTGCTCATTCATTCTTTCCTAATGAGTTGTTGTTCTGCTTTTGCTACCGGGTCCTGGTTTAGTTTTCGCTCTCTTTTCCCCGGTAGCTGACGCCTACTTAATCGTATATCTGGGTGTCTTTTTACTGTCTAACTACGTCCTCGTTCTCACAGGGAGACGACGACGTGAGTATGGTATTCGCATATCAGATATCGTCCTACACTTCACCCTATCTTACTTGTTATATATATTGTGTATTCTATTCCTTCTTTCTTCTATATGTCACGTGAGTATGGTATCCTATGTTGTTCTCTCTCAGTTCTGTTTCTTCACTCATGTCGTTGCTTATACTTAGGGATCTTTCACCCTAAGTATAGGGGGAGTGATGCGTACATTCTCTATGATCTTTTCATCTATCTGTATATCTATGTATTTTCTTCTTTTCTTCTTTTCCTTTTCATTTTTATTTTTTCTACAGAAAAGGTGTCACCCCTTTGTGTCAGTTTCCTGTACTTAAGGCGTACTTTGTCCTAAGTATGGGGGGAGCATCCCGAATTCTTTCATTCTTTGATCCCCTCCACTGTCTCCTCTCTTGTTAATTTGCTCTTCTATACTTAGGGATATCTTACCCTAATATAGGGGGAGGCAGCCAGAGCCGTGATCTGTTTATTCCCACCCCCTCCCTGCATTGTATACAGTTTGTTATACTTAGGATTATTTGATCCTAAGTATGGGGGGAAGGTCAACTTCTGCTTAATTTATTTTATTCAGTCCTTATTCAGTCGTTATAGTATAGGCTTTTCTATACTCAGTACGAGTTATGTCTTCTCTTTCTCTTTTCGATCTATGAGAACATAACTCATGCTAAGTATAGGGGGTCGCATTTACTCTGTATATACTTTAGCCATAACTCGTACTTTCATATAATTATTAATAAATATGGATAAAAATACTATTTATACATATACAATTCATTAAATTAATAAGAAAATTTATTCCTCAAATTCTTTTTGTATATAAGGATTAATAAATCAAGTTAAAAATATTTTTGCAAAATGATTTGAAAAATGTTCTGACCCGTTTGGAAAACTTTTTGCGAAATGTTTTCAAACTTTGTAAAAATGTTTTGATTTGTAATTTTTTTCTTTATAAAAAATAAAAGGATTTGAAAAACCTATTTGCAAATGGTTTTGAAAAATATCTTGAAAAATCTATGTATACTATTTGAAAAATCTTTGCAAAATGGCTTTCAAATGTTTGTAAATAGTTGCAAAAATTATTGTGTACTATAGTTTTCAAAATTGTTTGCAAATAAATTTGAGGAATAAAAGCAACATTAAATAAAAATAATTATAATAAATACATAAAATTCATTACCAATTGTATAGCTATAAATAACAACATTTAAATTGTTTAAATTATTAACTCATGTAAGTAAATAAAAAGCAGCACGCCCGTGTAAATAGTTGTGCTTGTTGTTTATTTTGTGTGTGCAAAAATTCTTTTTACTTTCAAATTCTTTGAAAAAATGCATCATTCTTTCTGCATTGTACATAGCATTTGCATAGCATTCTTTTGGATTGAGCTTGATGCTTGAACTAGTCCAATAAAGTTGAAGATTGAAGCTTGGTTGGACCTTATTGCACCTAACTGCACTGGAACCTTATGGGAACTAGGTTAAAGGTATTTCAGGTCCATTAGAACTTAATTCTTTAAGGCTCAGGGCTGGATTCAAGTCACCTCAACTGACTAACTAGAACTTTTCGAGACGTACGCATGACTCTTGTCAACCGTGACCTAACTTGGACACTTGCACCTTTCACTTGGCTCAACTCAGTTGGAGTTGTTGGGGGATGGATTTACGGGTCTGAGATGCATATGAGTGGAAGCATTCGTCCTCGTCTAGGGAGGGAAGTGCACCCCAACCTAGTCCAGTTGCCATGAAGTCGAATAATAGGAGAGTGTGGGTTACAATAATGCTTCAAAAGAGGGATAGTCTTCCGGATCAAGAGGAAAAACTCCTTATGTAAATGCTATTGTAAATAGTATTTCAAAAAAAACTCCAAAAAAGTGGACAGGTCTGAAAATAAAATAAAATGCTTACCGGAGTGTGTATATATGTTGTATAGAAAATAAGCAAGCTTGAGCATCAAAGTTGTACCATGTGAACCTGCAGCTGGATGACTTGACTGCAATGGTCATGCATCCCAGGATAGGTAGCTATACTGTCTACCGTCCATTCTTTTCTTCACCTCCTCTTCTTGAATTGGATACCACTTGAAGTTAGAAGGGAGTACCCCACTCCTCGAGGACTGAGTGTTGGATTGGGGAATCATTAGGTTGTCATTCTGAAGAAGTCAGTCCTTTTGTCATTTCAGTTGAGGAAAGCCACTATCACTTACACTGTACAAGTTAGTTTCATAGTCATAAGGGTTTGGGTATGATGTAGGCTAGTTCTGACCCGGCTATTGAGGTGGTTTGGACCAAGTCTTGTGACTCTCCAAAAGGCATTGTGTTTTAAATTTGATTCCCGACCAGGTTCCACACACAGTCTCACATCAAGGTCTAACCTGAGCTCTAAACTTTGATTTTGTAAAGACAAGTTTAATAATTAAAATCAATTCCATTGATTCTTTCTTTTTCTTTTCTTCTTTATTCTTTTTGTACTTATTGCATAAGTGTTTGCTAGAGACTAGCAAAGCCAAGTATAGGGGGTGATGAATCTCCATTTCATCACCTTTATTCTATCATTTTGACCTTAAAAATCTTGGCTAATGCATGTAAATAGTATTAATTTGTGCATATAAATATTCATTATTTATTGTATTAATTGTATATAAAACATGGTTTTTAATGCCAAAATTATAGAATAAAGAGAAGAAAAGAAAAAGAATAAAATATCAAAGATATTTATGACCGTAAACCCCGAGACCAATTTAAGAATTGGGTTGGTTGACAAGGAATAAAGTAGGGGGAGATAAGAGCCAAAAATAGAATAAAAACCCAATTCTTTTATTCATTATTTATGCATTTTTGACACCTATTTTATTCTTTGTCATTTATTCATCAAATGAAGAAACTTTGTACATGAAAGTTGTAGATAAAAATTTAATAAAAATATAAAATTGAGTCCGTACAAAAATATACACAGTATTCATTTTATGCACAAAATAAAAGTTAAAAATCCAACTTCACAAACCCATATCTTTCAAATAAAAACTCAAAACATATCAAAATCACCCTAACTGTATATACTTTTAACGGGCTATTTAATGGAGGTGGTTTCATATTTTTTGGAGTTACTATGTGAAGGTTAGGCTTTTGATCATCATTGTACATTATACCGATTAAAATATTCATTTTATTAATTATTCATTATTTTTATAAATTACTATTTTTATTTATTTATAATTATTATTTATAACATATGTGCATAATGAAATTAAAATAAAACCAAAAAGAAAATGCAAAATAAAATAAGTCTATGTAACCACATAGGCAAAATACCTATGTTCTTACTTGTATATAAATAAAAATGGATTTCATTCTTTTATTCTTTATTCATTTATATTTTTATAATATTGTAAATATTATATATATTCTATTAAAATTATACATAAAAATGTAAAACCCGATAAAATACATTAAAATAAAAGATGTATATAAAATATAGATAAAATACCTATCAATATACCTACATGATATACATATCTATTTATTTGACTATAAAAATATCATCATGATAATAAAAATATATATTTATACACTTAAAAATAACTTATAAATAAAATAAAATAAAAAAATTAGATATACAAAATAAAAATAAAAAAGCACAAACCATAAATGAATATACCTATAAATACGCTATTAAAAATTAACTATTATAAATAAAGCTAAAAAATAAATAAATATCATAATAAAATACTAAATAAAATAATAAACATTTTTTTTATTTTATACTCAAAAATTAGTGAAATCATTTACTATATATAAATAGTTATTCTTTAATAAAATTGCTATTTTGTCTTTATTTGAGCTAACGTGGCCCAATCACGGGGCCCAGTCTGTTGACCTCCGGTCAAGTGCCCCCTCCAGCATCCAGATTTGACGCGAATATCTTTTCCCCGCTTTTCTATATTTTTTTACGGTTGATCCATCCATCTACCGACGTCGACCCCTTCACATGATTTGCTCCTGGATCATTGTATATACACGTCGAGATCCTGGAACTCTTATACATAGATTTGATTCTTCGATTTTGGTCGGTCAATAAGGGTGCACATTATGTTTTATAAATAACTCGTCTTCTTCCTCCATTCAATTTTTGTCATCTCTGGGTCTTAAAACCCCTAACTTTCGGCCTAGTGTGCATCCTCGTGATAGGGGGAGGTCCCCTGATATGTTGAAGCGGCTTGCGGAGGAGGAGATGCACCCACGGCGGAGCTCCGGTGACGTCCTTCTCCCTTTCCTCTTGGGAAGGTAAGAGTTGTATATTTTGATCATTTTAGGTAGATTTCAATTCCAGCATTTTAATTCTGTCTTTAGATAAGTTGTTAGACCTTAGATGTAGCGTTAAAGGTTCCTTGTGCAGTTCGCCGGAGCTCCACTCTAGCGAACGTTCCCGTCGTTTTTCCACCAGTTCCGACTCACCCTTCCACCTCGCCCTCATTCCCTAGCCCCTTCTCCACCTTGCTACGCCACCAGCCCAACCAGGACCTCCTTGGTTATGTGAATTGAGGTCTCGCTCTGTCGCTTCATAGGAGACCGCATCGTCCACCTCATCTTCCATGCTTACAGCTTCATTTTTGATCGAAGATCACCCCCTTGAGTCGTGCTCCCTTACCGTGCAGGTTAGGCACGCAAAAGGACGTTTGGGGGCGATCTGGGACTTCACCGGAGGTAGCTGGGGCACCACTTCTTCCTCGACCTTGGGTGATGCTCTGATGACCCTGTACTCTTTCTATCACCCCCAGCATGTAGAGAACCTTGCCAGGAAGTGTTCATGTCGCTTTGGGTCTTCGAAGGATGATGGAGGAGCGAGATTTAATTGGAGAAACCTCGCCAATGTGAGGGTTCTTCATGTTCTTCGACCATGCCTCTCCACCGTTGGATCAAGAATGGTAGCCTAGATTAACCAGGAGCCGTTGGATGCATCGCAGCTTCGACCATCCGATTGCCATCCGAGATCTAATCCCAGCCATCCAGCCATGAAGGGGTATCCGTAGTTCAGCGCATAGCACGTGTCCAAGTGAATTTTCATCAACCGTCGGATTGCGCCATAGATGGGGTAATTTGCATATCCAGGCCCACCCTTTTTTATGTTTATTATTTAATTCTATAAATAAAATATAGTATTTAAAAATAAATGGGATTTTTGTAATGAGGCCTCTGTATTTCCTTAAATTACATGTGGGTCCATTCCACGTCACCCCATGTGTCGTCCCACGTAAGATGGTGAAATTACAGGAATACCCCTATGACTTTTTATATTTATATTGAGTACAATAAAGTTTTAATCATGTTGTATATTTTTGTAAAATTTGTTTGAAAGCCCCTGAACTTTAATATATTTACATTTTGATCCTTCCCATGCAGAGTCATGTGTAGTTTCACGTGATGGCCAAATTACACTGTAACCCCTAGCAGCTTTTGCATATTGTCAAATCATCTTTAAAATTTAAGTAAATATTGTATTACATTGGCATATTTGTACTGATCCCCCTGGACTTTATTTTTATTGCAGAAATACCCCTATTGGGATATATATTTTTATGCTCTTTATCTATTTATTAAACATAGATAATGTGCTCCGAAAAATACACAAAAATAGGATTAAATGCTTCATGCCATGTATATTCATGCTATTATTTTTATTTGGCATTTCTTACATTTAATCCATTTACTAAAAATACAATGGAGCCTATTTTTGTACTGCTTAACTTATAAAATACCAAAAAAATATGAAAATATCTCTAAAAATTCTAATATATATAGTATATTTTACTATATTTTATTTCTAGACCAAAAATCCTTAAAATAGAAAAACAAAAACCTTAAAAATCGAAAAACCCAGAAATCTTTCATAAAATCTAAAAAATTATTTAAAATCCAAAAATATGTTTTCCTTTTTTATAATTTTATCTATATAAATATTTATCTATTAAAATGGATTTGGGTAATTTTGGATTTTATTTGATATTTTAAAATAAATTTCGTATTATTAATTAATTTCTTATTGAGGATATATTTGAATTGAAAAATAAATGAAAATTAGCAAAAAATAGAAAATTAGAAAAAAAATATAAAAATCACAAAATATTGTTTGTATTGTATTTTGATTATTTTTACATATTTATATAAATATAGTATCCATACATACCTTATATTGTACTTATATGTATACATATATATACCTTATTTATTTAAATAAAAAAACATATAAAAATTGGAAAATATAAAAATAAAAAAATAAAACCAAAATAAGAAATATATAAAATTAAAAATCGACAAAAACAATAACATGGACAAGAGATAAAAGATAAAGTTTTGAGCATCTTTTTGCCTCCTTTTACCATTTACTCCATGTATTCGACCTCTACACATACTTGCATGCTATAAACATTTGTTGTAGAGTTATAATAAATTTTAAATCCACATTTTTGATACTTAATTGCTTTATGATTGTTTTGGGTTAATTGTTGATTAAAGTAAGGTTTTCTCGAGCAGTCATCTCAGCGACGCCAATTGAGTTTGATTAGCAAATCCTCAAAAAATTACTCTTTATCACCCACCACCCCTTAACTTTTCATATATAACATTTTCATATATTGATTATATGATCCATGTGCTTGTTATTAATTAATCACTTATAACTCAATTGATGGATCTTGGGATTGTAGTTGATGAATCTCTGATCGGATATTTATCTTTGTATAATTTTTCAAGCCTAGTAGATAGCCTATGGTCTCGATTTGAGTGTGACCTCACACTATGACTCTAAGGTATCAAGAATACCTTAGGGTTGAGGTGCCTCCGTAGGCATGTGGTGGAGTATAATACATCCTAGCTAAGTTCCCAACACATCCACTAACTTCTCCTAACATATGTAATAGTTCTAAATTCTGTTAAATGTCGATGATTGATGATTGATGATTTCTATCTCATTATCTTTTCCTCTCTAGGGTTTAGACGGAACAGTAAACAACCTCAAGAATAGTATCAAATTCAATTGTGCCAAACTCAACTTTAACCAACTCGGTTGTAGCTAAACTCAATTGTAACCAACCTCAACTCTAGCTAACAACGATCTTTTCAACATCAAGACCTGTTGGAGGAACAATAATCAAAACTCAAGCAGTAAGGAAGTCTCTTAAGAGACTCTTCCGTCTCACCCTCTCAGTGGAAGCACGGTCTAGGAAAGGGCTAGGCACACTCCAAAACATTGCCTTAGAGATGAGTAGGAGAGACTTTCCAGACTAAGTCACTCTAGAAAATTGGCATGATCGGTACAAGCAAAAAGAGCGCTAAAAACCAAAATCAAGGGTTCTCCTTCCTAGGCACCCTACTAAAACTGGGTCAACAGATATGATCAAAAACCTAGATCCCAAGAAAATGTAAAAACACTGTAAGTTCACGTAAAAACCGTAAAAAAGACCGGGATCCTAGACCCCATGCACCAGACGATTGTTGCCCTAACTAGACTTCCTATCTCCTGCCCAGATGAGAGTTACCACGCCCTTGTACAGTCAGATGTAAGGGTCACCATGACTGGAACATATAACTATTGGTCATTAATGATTCACCAATACTTACTTGATTCTTCATTCTTTCTCGATCTCTATTGTGGTTAACTTTACAAATCTAGGCATATGATCAACTGTCTTATTAATAGTGATCAATAGTTAGTAGAGTATACCTAAAGGATAGTTTCATGAAAATGGTCAATCTTTGTGTGCCTAAAGGATAATTTCATGAAAATGGTTAATCTTTGTGTTTACATGTTATCTTTTTTTTTAATCATGAGATTGGAAGTCATATATTGGGTATGGATCTAAGTTCAATTTTATGCCAGATTACCCAAGTATTTTCATTTTTAAGACATAAGATCTGCAGGTAATTAGTAGTCTAAGTATTGATCCAATTATATGTACTCACAAATTCTTCCATTCTTAATGCATAAAATCTTTAACTAATTAGTTCTGAAATATGACTCAATTTAACTAAGTAGTAATCCCCACCACTTATAAATCGCACCTACACTTCATGAGTTTTAGGTATGGCACTATGTTTGGGGTTGGGGTGTTATAAATACATCCTTAACTCTCTCATATATCAAGCTTGAAATTATGTAGCTATTTGATCTGAAGTTATACTTAATTTGCATGCTAGTTCATTCCCAAAACTCTCCTTTCTAATATGTGATCTACAGTTAATTAATGTTTTGCATCATACTCCAATCACATGTAAATTACCCCTAATTCTTTCACATTTTTATCATAAAATTAGTGTATAATCAGCGGTTTGATTTTGTCACTTAAAATTTATGCACAAATTTCTTTCATTGTTCAACATAATCTCAATGCATGATAGTGCACTAGATTTTGGCTCTTCGAATGTATACCTAAATTCCTTTCATTGTTCAACATAATATTAATGCATAATAGTGGACTGATTTTGGAACTCAACATAATATTAATGCAAAGATAAATCACGCAAATTTCCTATCAGAGATTCATCAACTACAATCCCAAGATCTTGACAATGCATTGGTATGCATTGTTCAACATAATATTAATGCATTGGTAAACAACTTTATGCATATCACGCAAATTTCTTTCATTGGTAAACATAATATCAATGCATGACAATTGACTGATTTTGGCAATTAGAATGTATATAAATCACCCAAATTTCTTTCGTTGTTTAACATAATATCAATGCATGACAGTGCAATAGATTTTGGCTCTTCGAATGTATATAAATCACCTAAATTCCTTTCATTGTTCAACATAATATTAACGCATAATAGTGGACTGATTTTGGCACTTTAAATTTATGTAAATCACACAAATTTCTTTCATTGTTCAACATAATATCAATGCATGACAATGGACTGATTTTGGCAATTAGAATGTATATAAATCGCCCAAATTTCTTTCATAGTTCAACATGATATCAATGCATAACAATGGACTGATTTTGGCACTTGCGATGTATGTAAATCACCCAAATTTCTTTCAATTTTAAATCATGAAATCAAGTATAACATTGGACTAAAGATGAACTTAACATGCATGCATTCACGTCCAATATTTCGTTTTAAAGGTATAAAATCAATGGCTATATAAAGCATTTAAAACTTGAGTTTTTGGGAACATGGTGGCAGCAAAGAGAGGGGTGAATGTACCTTTGGATTTCCAATGTTTGGAGATCAAATTGCATGCTACAACTGAAATCGGAGAGGAGCACCAACATGTTGTAGCTGCTTGGAATCAACATCTCCCAATTGCAAGGAACAGCAGCTCCTTGGGTTGCAAGAGAACTGATTGTAGAGCTGCTCCAGCTACTATAGGGCAGCAGCTACTCCAATGGGCAGCAGCAGCCACCAACTGCTTAAAAGAAACAGTAGTTGTTGACGCTTGGTAAGGAGCAATAGCTTGTTGCAGCTATGGAAGGCCGTATCGATATCGATATCGTTTCGATATCGTATCGATATGATATTTTGACGATATATCGACAATATATTTCGTCGAAATATCACCCATATCGACGACCGTTTGGGAAGAAAATGCCTAAAAATCAGGATATATCGCCATATCAGTGCTCATATCGGTCTCATGTCGATATCGATATATCGTCGATATTTCCTTCCATAATTGCAACTGCTTGGAGTAGTTGCAAATCTTCAACAAAATGGGAGGGTTGGGGACTCCCTCGTTGGAAAGAAAAAGAGAGAAAATAGGGGATGGGTTTGGGTTGATATAAATAGGGGGAGAGGGTGGATTTGATGCTGACAAGTGGGAAGAATGGAGGATCATGTGTTGAGTGCTATGCTGGAATTTTGAAATAAAAAATTTTATTTTATTTTTTAAGTCGATATCTATCTTTATTTGGAATACTAAAGTTACCTGCATTCGTACCTCGAGTCTCCGATTCTGATGAACAATAGCTCGATTTGATTATTTCTGAGTGGCGACCAAGATGAGTTAATATTCATATACTTCTGATATGAGATGAATTCAGAAATTGTCGAGATACGGTCTTGATTTATGATTAAATTTTGTGATTATAAATTGTCAAGATACCTTTGATTTGCAAGCGCTCGATTTTGTTGGTCTTATTTTTATCGAATCAGATTTTATGGTAGTTTGGATTATTTTTATGATTTCCAATTATATCACGGCTTTTCTGATAGCACGCATACAATGCGATCGATTTTTGATCAGTTGAACGCGAATAAATTTTGATCTACTGTCTATTGATCAATTAAGATCATTTCGTATTGTTCAATAGTTTCATCGGATCAATTAGACCATAATCGAGTTGGATCCAAGTGTCCCACTTTCCCAGCGCAAATCTCCTATCCTTGATAAGTTTCTGTTAAAAAACAGTATAGAGATTGGTTAATTTATATTTACGCCCTTTCTAGAGATTGGTTAACTTATATTTACCCCCTTCTAAAATAAAATAGATGAAATAGGTTATCAAATAATTTATACCGACCCCTTCTTAGTGGGGAAAAATCAAGAAGATAATTAGTTAATTTATATTAAATTCCTATCCATGAAAAGAGATCCACAATTTTTTAACCTCTTCGTAAAAATAACAAGGTTCAAAAATAAGAAAGGACGTCTCTGTAATCCTGAAATTTTAGGGATTAAATTATCTATAAATGCAATTTAATATACTAAATAAACGAACGATCGATCCCACTTATAGAAAATTTCTGACTCCTCGAGGACTCCAATATTGCCCCTCCTTACTCCTTCAGAGCATCAATTCTCCCTTCCTCGCGCATTTTCATTTTAGTATGGATACAGAATACGTATCTATTTTCATATATATATATATATAATTGTAGATTTATTTTTAATCATATACGACATAATTTTATATCTTCTATGATCACTTTTGTATAATTACTATGGTATAAGCTAATTTAGTATATTTATATCACGTGTTCGATCCAATACATACATACATATACATATGTATATATACAAGTTAATTTATAAAGGTAAAATGAAGCAGCCCCTAAGGGGGAGCTAACTTACATTCCCCGCCTTAGTTTTCCAATCTTTTATTTTTTTCTTTGAAAAATTCTTCTATAAAAATTTAACACTATATCCTTATATTATATCATTCAAATATCATGTGAAATAAAAACTCCTACGACCTCTATCTAAACAATCACTTTTTAACGATCAAAGAATACTTGGAATTGACCTCGTCTGAATGGACACCGTAGGAGTGTGTTTTGCAAGAAATTTAAATGAATAATATAAAGATATATTTATCCACAAAAGTATTTTTCAAAAAAATAAAAAAATGAGAAAAATATAGCGAAAGAGCTAATTTAGTGATTTTTTAAAAATTGGTTTGATCAGTTGTTCTGTCGATACAAACGTAAAAACCCAAAATCGACATCTAGACAATTTGATGTTCAGTTCGATTTTTTAAACATTATCTTATGCTGCTCAACCGATCGAGGTAACCGGCCGATGACTTTAACACATCTTATCGCATAGATCATAGCTAGACAACACAGTCAAAAACTCCAATACCATGCTAGGTATATACTCGAATACTCGAATCTTGCTTCTATCTTCAAAAACTCGCGAGAAGCACAGCTAAAAACCCAGAATACCATACTCGAATTCAGATTAGGGATAAGGTTTATCCCAGTTTCTGATCGATTGGTTTGACGGATAAGGGATAAATCCTGTCGACCCCAGAGACATAATGGAAAATATAGAAAAGCCGACACAGATTTTTAAATTCTGACGATGTCCATCTGAAAAAGATCAGGAAAATAACTGCAGATGTTCTACTAAAAGATCTTATACCAGCATTAACACGTCGATATCAAAGTCATAAAAGCTCTACTGTAATGTTCTACACACTTCCATTTATCGCAGCGAAGAGCACCAAACCGGTAGAAAATCGGTCGAAATTAACTCCAAGGAATACGGTATCATTCTGCATCAGCAGGTTCTTCGCAGAACTTACAGAACTGCGAAGAACATACCAAAAAAAACTGAAACAATTCACATATGAATCGGAATGATCAGCAATACCAATTAGTGGAAACACATCAAACAGGTCACCATCAATGTATGTAGCAAAGAAAACCCCAAATCTCACTCAAGAACACAACCAAAAGGCAACCCCATTCCTTTTGTGTTACAAAGGCTTCCAATCTCCAGGAAGCCGATGGACAGACGGACGGACGGATTAAATAGCCGAGCAGAGAGGGGAACGGATCAAGAAACTATACAACCCGAATTAAGCCAGAGAGAGTAAGAAAACACTGAATTAACAAGTAGTAGATTCTCGGAGCTAAGTGCATCTAAAATACGTACTGTATATGCAGAAAAACGGGGGGCATCTACACGGGAATGACGTCCATGTTCGAGGTGTCTTCGCACCGCAAGACAATCCCTTCTAGGCTGGCGGGGAGGACGCACTTGCCCCACTGGCATCCGGTGGAGAACGGTTCGGTCGGTGGGACGATCATCAGGACGTTTTCGTTCCTCTGGACGATCCCCATTACACTGACGGTGCTTCCTTCTTTGATGTACCTGTTGTTCGACAAGAATCGAGATAAAGCAAACCATTAAAACACATGTCGAGGTACGATAACCAGATATTAGCATGAAAAGCCGGAATTATAGTATTTTTTTCCCTAGAATGATGAATTGTGCTAAACCATAATTCTAGACGGGTTGTTGGCAAATGCACATAAAAAGTTCATTTGCAATAAGTCCGTCAGGGAACCATAACCACTTACCCCTCTTTCAGACGCATGATGCGATCATCACTGGAGAGATTTCTCTCACCCAGCCACCGGAGGAACTGCGGTGACATGTCCTTGTTCTTGGGATTGACATCGACGACAATAGATTCATCAACGTACGGTGTCACCCTGGCGCCATATCCCGTCTTGACCAAGGCTCTCAAGCCGGATTGGAAATCAGAGATGTAGAAATCCGCCACATGTCTCTGTTAACCGTAAGAGGAACACCCATCTTGACCAAGACAATTAAGAACTTTGCAAATGGAAAATAACCTCGATGGAGTATATATCTTTACCTCTAATGACCTCATTCCCCAAGTAAAACGGCGATGCGTGGCATTGGCGGCCTTCGAATCCCATCCCCGATACTCGTACAAGCTGGTTGACGTGTACACACAACGTGGGATCTTCTGGAACGACGATTCAAGAGGAACGTTCCCGCA
The DNA here is from genome assembly GCA_037367405.1 of Ottelia alismoides. Classification (NCBI taxonomy): domain Eukaryota; kingdom Viridiplantae; phylum Streptophyta; class Magnoliopsida; order Alismatales; family Hydrocharitaceae; genus Ottelia; species Ottelia alismoides. Next base: position 163,468 of record JAZKJV010002120.1, on the reverse strand, counting down.
AGTAACAACCTAAGGAGATCAAATGCTCGATGAGAGAACGACCGGCATAATTCTACATGATTCCTTAAAAAGCTGTAAAGCACCCTCAAATCCTCAGAAATTAGTGACTACAGAGCTGAAAATCACACAAAAACAAATCATCATACCGCTTGTTCGACCTTGGGAACCATGTAACTTAATATTCACACAAATGCATTGATTAGAAAAGAATCGCCTCAAAAATATTAATTCTAACAGTTACCTCATGATTCCATGCATCAATAAGTTCACTGAAACATGAGTTATATATGTGATTCATACGTTTTCTAAGAACGCCAACTGACAGTGCACAAAGTTACGATCTTCGCTAACTTGTGGATGTTAATGATACAAATACCATTATGCAGATTTAATGATATCGCAGTCATCGTTAAAATTTTAACTTTTAACAAAATGTAGATGGCATGAATATGACGAGGACAAGTAAAGTCAGCATAAAAGATTAGAATACACACGAACTGCAGCAGCAATCGATGAGATGCAAGTTAATTCAACAGCTCAAAGAGAAGCATACCCCTGAAACCTTAACGTACTGCCCGTTCTTCGCAGTGCGTAGTTCCGCATCCGGGTAGCGAGCGATGAATCCGGTGATGGCCCTACTTCCCCAACAACTGTTCCACATGAATAAGGTAGCCACGGCGCCGAACATAACCACCACGACAATGAGAAGTATGGCATTGTGAACAGCTCCGAGAATGAAGCCCCCGGCGATGAATCCCATCACAAACAGCAGTATGACCGACCAGAGAATCAACTTCGGGAAGTTCCGACTGAAGGAGTAGTCATCTTCTTTGCTGAGATTGGTGACAGCCTGATTGTGGGCGAGAGACGTGGAGTGTAGTTTGAGAGAGCCAGCGGAGTCCAAAGGACCAGAGAATTTGCGAGGACCGCCGGAGGAGTTCAGCGGTCCGGAAGTTATGGGACCGGATGTTATAAGGCCTGTGGCAGGGAGGACGGGTGCTAAGGGGCCGGAATTCTGACGAGCCATCGGGGTTACGCCTCCCGACTGAGGACCAGAAGACTTCTTGATTGGTTCTCCATGTTTGCTTAAAGGGCCGGAGTTTGACTTCTGCCTGTTGGAACCGGAAACACCAGAACCAGAAACTGGTCCGGAGGAGTAACTAGCCCGACCCGCACCACCACCATGGATGGGCCCCGAGTGCGAAGGGGCCCCACCGAACGACCCGCTCCTCGATGGAGCATTGGCCATAGGACCAGACTTTCTCGACTTGGAGTTCTCCACATGGAGGTCGAACATCTTGCCCAATTCACCAGACTTCTTGATGTCTCCCCCCGTGTATGGCATTGCCGCGGAGCTAACGACCACAGGCTTCTCCTTCGGTTGCTCCGGACGGCCCGAGACATAGAGGCCATTGCTCAGCTGATGAGACGGGAATCTTGAACCCATTTAGCTTGTGTGCAAAAACAACTAAACTAGAATTCTACTTGGAATCTAGTAACCTTTGCTTCAGATATCAATCCAATCATAGATATTTGTCCCTGATCATTAAAAGAATTTAGGCAACTTCGTCAACAGCATTTACACCCAAACTAAAATGTAAAAACAAATCCAAAGCACCTTACCAAAGGATCCAACTGAAACAATCTGATGACATAAAATCAAAAGATGTGAAACAACAACTTAAACGAAACCGTAAACTCGGGATTTAAGTGCAGTTTCTAATTGAAGAAGGAGACTAAATAGCCCAAAGGCATAAACAAAAAGAGCATTTAAGCAAATCTAATTGTTGATCTCATCACTACACAGTCAAAATCCATCTCTTCAAAGAAAAGCCAACACAACTAAATTACAGTTCTAGCTGGTGAATCTCAGGATCTTACTTCAGATGTTGTAAGAGCAATTCCATAAAAGAATCATACTGAAATATTCAGCCAAAACAAGGTGATCTCACAAAAGATGCGACACACGAAAACCTCTAGAACAGCATAATCGCAGGATTTAAGTGTGTTTTCTATGAAAAAGAAAACTATATAGCCCAAACGCGTCATCGAAAAGGGCATTTAAGCAATCCAATTGTCGGTCCAATTACAACATCTCTAAAATTCATCTCTTCTCCAAAGAAAAAGCCAAACAACAAACTAGAGTTCTAGTTGGCGAATCTCACAAACTTTACTTCAGATGTTGATCCAATTATTGATAGGTGCTCCTAATTATAATAGAGAAAAAGTGGAAAATTATGTTATACAGCATATACATCCAAACCTCACTGTAAAAACAAATCCATAAAAACACCCATATTGAAATTTCCAACTAAAACAGGTCTGATCACATGATCTTAAAACACGAAAACCACCCACACGATGCGACAAGACAACTTCTACAACCGCGTAAACAGTGAAATTAAGTGTGGTTATATATCGGAAATGCACAATCAGAAAGAGTGTCTAAGCAGTCTAATTGCTGGTCTAATCACAGCACTAAAAAGCCAATGCCCGGTTGCAGATTGCTCCAAAAGCCTCCAGAAATGGCAACTATATCCACATAAAGCAACACCTTACCCAACATAGCAAAGAACACCCGCTCCCACATTGCCCTAAAAACACAATCTCAGCAGCCTGCGAATCCCGAACCCTACCCCTCAGATCACGCAGTCCCACTCGAAAAACCTAATTAACCCTAGGCAATATTAGCCAAAGCGGCCTCTTTTCCACCGCAACAAGCGAAACCCACCTCGCAAATCTTGCAAAGTTGCAATCTCTGGCCCTCGGGCCACAGATCTAACAAGAACACAGCTTTGCGCGAAACCATACCTCGAAGAACGCAATGGAGACCGGAGCTTTGGCATCAGAAGACCGTAAAGGGCACTGGAGATCGGAGATCAATGAGGAGGACAGGAAGGGGGATCGGAAAGATCACACCTTTTCTGCTCTCTACTAGTGCTCACCACCAAACCGAGAGGGAAATGGAAGAGTAGAGAAGAAGAAAATAAAATGGGGGACACCAAAAAAACTGACAAATATGAACACAACCTCACACCTCTCCATCTCCTTCCCTGTCTTTTCAATTTAGAATTACCAAATTGCCCCTAGGGTTTTGGTGGTGTCTTCAGTTGGAAAATGTTGGGTGAAGGGAGGGGGTGTTACGAAATGACTAAGATGCCCCTCTAGGTCGCCATCGTCGCTGTCGAGTCTCATTTGGGGTGGTTAGGAAGGTTTTTCGCGTGGAGGTTGGGGTTTACGTTATTTTTACCTAATCATGTGGGGAGAGAGAGGACGATCCGAGTTCCTGGGTATTTAGTGAATATGTCGTATGATTGATCTGATTTTTTTATACTGATTACATATATAATGAGAATCGAATTTTGATATGGACTTGCAAGACTATATATTGGGGCAAAGCAACTATGAAAGCGACTTTGAAATATATTTGTTTAAGCGTAATAGGCATATAACCCTACATTCCCCCATAGGAAAGGAGAGGGCTTTGGGCGAATGCACTCCCATGTGCTTCGCAAAGTAAGGAGATCATCCTTGTCTGGTGCCCATACCAACTGATATGGGCGGGCCCCCCTTTGGCCAGTTTCGTTCTGAAGAGGACCCCATGTAGGGTTGGAGACATCTCCTTCATGCCCATTATCGATCTTTTATTCATTGATCGAGACCTTGTTATCGATGCCCCATCCTTATCGGGCCAATTAGCCCACTCTTTCTATCTCACTATTCTCACTCTCCTGATTTCGCCCAAAAAAAGAGTATGAACAAGAGCCATGCTTCTCATCATGATAGATAGAAATCATCTTTCATTTGATACTTAATATTAACAAATATATTAGTTGCATAGTTTATGAGGTGCACGAACATTTACTAACCCGATCATGATTAGGTCAACAGGGTGTGGGACCAATCTGATTTTCGTTATCGATTCAAAAGTTTATTCTTTTGGGGATTCAACAAAAGCGACTTCAATGATGCTTGGATGACTTAGTACTTCAAGTGTAACCAATGATGGTATCTTATCACTATCCTTTAGTTGGGAGGAGAGTAAGAAAATAATCAAAATATCCCTCGATGTCGTCATTATTGAGTCTCATTTAGGGCGATTGGGAATGGTTTTTTCTACATTGGGAAAAAGTTTAGTTTTTCTCCACCTCATTGTATAGGCACGAGATGAGGTTCAACATTCATGGAGAATCCTGACTTCCATTGACTTCTGACGGGTACAAGTAATTCCATATACACATAGGGGTGCTAATCTAATGAAACTGCAAAAAATGAATCTAGCTCCGATTTGATTTTATAATGTACATCCGAGTTGAGTTCGTCTAGAAAAGATGAATTCGAGCACGGTTTAATAATAGACTACCAACGATGTCACTCAGGGCAAACTCACGTAAAATTAACATGTTCAATCAATTAGAAACCAATGTTCCATAGTTCAATAAGCATTTCAAAAAGTAGCAACGATCCGAACTAAATGATATAAAGCCAACATGTCAATACAATAAATTCATATCAGTAATCTCCAAAAAAATACACATGTACAAGTACAAACATAGATAGAAACATAAATACAATCAATATAAACATTATTTGAGCAATCATGCATTGTGTTCATATTCAGTACATTACGCTACCAAACTCATTTTTGAAGTTCATGTTTAATCAGTGCATCAACAAACAACAATTTTTGGAATCATTATTAAATGAGCTCTAATCGAATACGAATATTAGCACAATGATAAACACATGTATGGGAGACTTTGTACTCAATTTAATATCTTTGATGACATCTTAATTTATATATAGGGTGAGTTGGTAGAGGATTTGTTTGGTATTTGCACAAAAAGAGGCCGAGGGCATTTCGGAAAATTCGCAACGCCGACAGGGCGTGGAATGGTTGGGATCGTGCCATTGAGGGGCACGTGGTCGGGGGAAAGTGGAGCAAGTGGGAGGGGCGCCGGTGAAATTTCGCCAAACTTCCGGGGGTAATATTGTAAGTTGGTCAAGCAAAGGCCTCTCCTACCCGCACATGGTGTGGGGTCCACGCAACAGTACGTCCTCATGAAAATAAAAAAAGATATCATTGCTGATATTATTTTACTATTAATTAATAATATTTAAAAAAAACAGGTTATGTTCACTTCAGTGTTTAATTACAATGATGAGGTTTTAGGAAATTTATTTAAAGGATTTTTACACCATGAACAATATAAATTTTGTAAATTACCTTCTCAATCTATATGACATGTCGTTAACCCATTCATTTACCCGTTAAAATTAACCATATTTTGTTACGTTCATTTTTACATCATATCCATTTTGTTTATCAAATTTACATTAAGGGCTCGTTTGGTTGCCAAGTTGGGAAGGGTTGGCTTGGCCCAACCTGGGTTGGCCCTGCAACCAAACAGGGTTCTCCTCCTCACAGTTTACTATTCACAGGGGTACCCCTGCCCAGTCCAACCCTGTCCAACCCTGCAACCAAACAGACCCTAAGTGTCCTCCCCCTCACCCTCCTCCTCATCTCCATTTCCTGACCCTTCACCCACCACCTCCTCAACCTCCAATGCCATCGCCCTCCTCCTCCCGAATCTCCCACTCACCCTCACCCTCCTCCCCGACCTTCGCTCTCGCCCTCCTCCTCCAGGTCCAGGTCCTCTCGTGCCCTCGCCCTCCTCCTCCAGGTCCAGGTCCTCTCGTGCCCTCGCCCTCCTCCTCCCCAACCTCCATCCTCGCCCTCCTGCCCTCACCCTCCAATTCTTCCCAGCCTTCCAGACCTCCGCCCTTGCCATCCTCCTCTCGCACCCTCACCCTCCTCCTCCCCGACCTCTGCCCTGTCCTCCACCTCCCCGACCTCTACCCTCGCCTTCCTCCTCCAGGTCCAACTCCTCCCCCTCACCCTCCTCCTCCCCGACCTCCGCCCATGCCCTGCAATTCCGCCCGCAACCCTCTAGACCTCCGTGCTCTCCCTCACTTTCTCACCCTTCAATTCCGTCCACGGCCCTCCCCCACCTCCAACCTCGTCCTTCAGTTTCGCCCACAACCCTCCAGTCCTCTCGCACCCTCGTCCTCTCCTCCACGTCCATCGCTTCACTAAAATCAAGATGAATGAGGAGGCTTCGTCCCATGAGAGTGAAGAAGGAAGGAAAGAGTGGAAGAGGAAGGAGGGAGAGAGAATGAGAAGAGAGTGGAAAAAATACCATTGGATTCATTAAGGTTTGATTAACTCACTTAAATTCAAACAGTAAACCCAAACAGTCTCAAATTAAAGGCATGATAATTGGGTAAGACGAAGTAAGTTTATGGGATCGATGGGGAAATTACGTTGTTTTAAAGATCGAGAATGTAATTTACAATGTTATAGGGTTTGTGGGTTAAAAATTCCTTTATTTAATCATTATAAGATTTTTCTTAAAGGGAGAAAGTATTGGGTACATGTATTTATGTGTATGCATGTGCGTACATACGTACGTGTGTATGCAGACATGAAGCGAGTGTAAATTAACCGATTAAATATGTGACTTCAATTTTATAGATGAATCCCTCTTGGGTCGTGTTTTTTATAACTGAGCGAGTATTCAATCGATCGCTTGATGTCGACACGAATGTTATCTGAGCCGAGAATTATCAGTTATTTCCAATGAAAATTGAAGCATTGAATAAAACTTGAATGCAATGAGGAATTGTTCGATTAACATATTTAAGTTAATTTAAATTTGTGAAAACAAATTTTCTACATATGTACGTATATAATATAAGCGCACTTAATAAAAATCCAAAAAAATATATATGCATACTTGCAAAAATCTCGTATAAAGATATCGAAATAATATTCTCCATATTAGACATTAAAACTCAATGAAAAAGACATCATAGAAATATGCATTCATTGCATTGAATGTGTACATGTTGGCATTTACTAAGCTTCACATGAGGAAAGATTTTGTTGATTGAGGTTACATGATCTTTATTCCTAATCTTGCTTTAAATATCTAAATAAAAACAATTGCAAAATTAAATTTACACTTGTTCCCTTTCAAAATTCTACCAATTGTGTCCCTATATATTATTCAAAATCCACAAATATTGCCCTTCTCTTGTTCGACTATTTGAATTACATGTTTTGTAATAATCTTCGCAGCCCATATAATTATGGAAAAAAGAGACTGCTCTCGTTTCATTTTCTGGGAATTTTTTTCAAAAATACCGACATTTTTTCATCGTTAAATTCTTCTAATATGTCATTCCAATTTCGTTAGAAACAAAAACTCATGCATCTTCCATCTAAAAAGATAATTTTAATTGTTTTAGAATTGATGTAATCGACATGTTCTAGATGGAGAGCGTAGAAGTCTCGATTTTCGACTAAATTGTAATGACATATTACATGGATATAGTGATGAAAATACATGGTAGTATTTTTGAAATAAAAAATAAAAAATACCGAAAAATGGAGCAGAGACAGCTCCATTGAACCCTATAATAATACTCTATCTGACACACATGCTCTTGTTCAGATCACAAGGGCCGTGGGGTAATTTATAAGGGTCATAGTGTAATTACGAAGATTGCAAGGGTTATGGTTTAATTGGATATAATTTTAGGGTCAAGATGTAAAACTCCCATACCTGAAGCATAGTCTCAACGAAAAGTTGCACAAATTACAACACGCAAATTTAACATAGAAAACAATAATAACAAATGGAAATCAATCTCAACGAGAATAAAATTACACTTCTTGAATTAAATCTCACCATTGTATATTTTGAAGTTTTCTCTTTATCTACTCTAGTATTTTTTAGGGATATTTACCCAGCAGAACCTCAAATCTTTCGAAATTACCTCTACGACCTTTGAAACATCGTAATTCCTCCCACGACCCCGTAATCTTGCTCCGTCTTACCCCACGAACCCTGCCGTTAAATTGACACATCTTGAGTTAACTTCATTGAGTTAAAAACGAGTTAATCTAACCAATCCGTGATCGGACGGCTAGAATCAACCAAAAGCCTCTCCCATCTCTCCTCCCTCATCGAGGGCATTTTCCTGGCCGGAGGAGGTGTGCGCGAGGGGGCGTGGCACTTCGGCTCGACCTGAGCTGGGGCTGGGCTGGAGGAAGTTCATGGAAGGGAGGAGGTTGGCGACATCCTGGAGGGAGGTGGGGGGCTTCGAGAAGGAGAGGCGGAGGTCGGGGAGGAGGTCGGAGAGGCGGAGGTCGGAGAGGCGGAGGCCCATCCACCGCTGCAGTCGCCGAGGGAACGTTTACCATCTCCTTCACCTCCTCATCTGGTCAGTCGAGAGGGCGGTGAGCCACCTGGAGCCGTTTGGGGCCACTCTGGTGGAGTACACAAGCCGCGTTGACACAACAACGATACCGGGGCACTATGTCCTATACTGGGAGCTTATGCTGCAGGGAGATACACCGGTGCCTCCGTCAGTGTTTGAGGATTGCTGCCTGGAGGTCGAGGAGTCGCTGAACAGTGTTTACCGGCAGTGCAAGAATGGGTCCTAATCTTTATGCGCTGTTTCAGTTTATTTTTTTTCGTCTTTAAGCCTTTTTGTTCCTCTTTGTTTGGATGCTTTTCTTGGTGAGGGGAGGTGGTACGGATCATTTCCTGTCCAAAATGGTTTCCAATCAAAGAAATCTATATTTCTCTCTCCTTCTTGCTCTTGAGAACTATTTGTTTGCTCCATAGTTTGTGACCTTAATTATTGAAATCAGATTGTTCTGGGCAGTTTCTCAGACGACTCTCTTGAGGATTTCGTGCGAAATTGCACTCTGGAATCTTTGTATTTCCGGCAAATTTTTGCTTTCGGCCTTTTTCATAATAGATCATGGAAACATTGGAAAGTGCAGACGGGCCGCTTCCGGAAATGACAGCAGTCGAGAGTGAGGTTTGCGTTACTGAAGCCGTGGAAGGCGAATGAGACGGCAGCAGTGAGGAGGGCCATGGAGGGAGGAGGTGTTGGGTGTTGGGTGGTGGGGAAAAGGAGGAGGGTAGAGGGAGTGGCAGTGAAGGTAAATTCGACAAATAAAATAGGCATAAGATAAACGAATTTAACGGAATCTGGTTAGTTTTAACGGGTAAATGGATGGGGGTTAACCACAAGGTTTATTGGGTAAGGGTTAGCAAGATTACGGGGTCGTGGGAGGAATTACGATGTTTCAAAGGTCGTAGAGGTAATTTCGAAAGATTTCAGGGTCTGCTGGGTAAATATCCCTATTTTTTATAGTACGATCCCTAAAATCTTTTTCAATCACACTATAATTCCTATAATTATAAAAAAATCATAGTCTAAAATGAGAGAGAAAATTATTAAATCAAGATTTTTAATTATGCAACGTGCAATTAAAATCAGAATAATTCAAGTGATCAATCAAAATTTATGCCTTTTATTTTATTTATGTCTTCAAAAAATCGATAGCTAAAAGGTTATTGGGATATTTTTATCGATTCCTAAAATATTGTCTAATCACGTCAGAATCACTAAAATATTGATAGTTAGGTCGAAATAAGTAAATTACATCACAGTAGAACTGGTCAAAATGCGGGTCGGGTCGGTCCATGGGCCGAGCAGAATCTGGATCGAGGTTCAAAAATCTGCCCATGGGTCGGTCCATGGCCAATTTTGCTCTTTATCCATTGAATTTTCTAGAGGTATTTAATATGTATAAATGATTTTATTAATACCGTTTGTACTTTATATAACTAATATAAGTAGTTTACATGTTACTTGACATATAAACTATTGATTTTTATATAAAAATAGTGTGTCACATATAAAAATTTCAAAGTGTATCATATTAATACATGTATATTCAACTTATATTTATATATTTTTTATTTTTACAGACCGAGTCAGCCAATCCATTCCCAAATATCCTAGCGCAAGTCCAGCCCATGAGTAGGCTGGACGGACGGGCCCCCAGCCTATTGGCCAGGTCTACGCCATAACCCTTGTAATCTTACTGGCTCTTACATTGTAATCCTTGGACATAGACATATGCGTTAAAATTTATTTTATGTAATTAAAATTGACGAAATTTTTTGTTTAAAAAATATTTTTTATAATTAAAATTAATGGGAGTTTCCCTTGCTTGTATCTATATCTTTTATGTTTTTTTTGGAAAAATAAATTGCTTAGGAGATTGCAAGGTAATTAATTGGAATAAGACAAACAAATATTGTCTGGAAATATTAATTAATGGTTGTCCTTATTTAATGTGGAAGGGGAGGACGAGTGCATGTGAGGGGAAAGGTTTGATTATTTAAGGAGTCATAAGATCTCAGAAATAATTGATTTGCTTTTAACGACTGTCAACATTAGTCTTTGCTTAGTCCCTAATGCTCCATTAGGGTCCCATTAATCCATCACATCTTCGGTTCCTATTTGACCATTTCTGTACTTTTCCCAAAAAAAAGAAGTAAGCGTTTTAGCGTAAATATGCCTCTAAATTATATGTTTTTCAAAAATACCATTGGATTAGTTAGTGCATCGTTACGATTGCTCTATCGAAAGGAAAAGTTTCTAGGGGACTTTTCTAGATACGAAGGATATATACATTTTTATGTATGTGATGTTTCTAAGGGTATTATATATATATATATATATATATATAGGGTCATATGTGGCTGCCCCCGCCTTATTTGGGCAAAATTTTTTATTTTTTTTGAAAAATAACACCATTTACATTCATCCCTATATCCCTCCTATATACCATTCGAATTTCGTCAGAAACAGAGACTCCTACGGCCTCCATCCGGACAGTAATTTTTTAACGGTAACAGGATTTTTTTAAATCGATACCATCGAGATGGAGGCCGTAGGAGTCTCTGTTTCTGACGAAATTCGAATGGCATATAGGAGGGATATAGGGGTGAATATACATGATTTTATTTTTCAAAAAAAACGCGGAAAAATGGGGCGGGGGCAGCCCCATTTTTTCCATATATATATATATATATATATATATATATATATATATATATATGGGTATAATGGGGCTTGCTCCATGGGGAAGCTAACTTGGATCCTCCATCCTATTTCGTCCGATTTTTTTGTTTTTTTTCGAAAATTTCTTCCATGGATTTTCATCAATATATCCTTATATTATGTCATTAAAATTTCGTGCAAAACAGAGACTCCTACGGCCTCCATCCATACGGGGTTATTTTTAGCAATTCTGTTACCATTAAAAAAATGACTGTATGGATGGAGGTCGTAGGGGTCTCTGTTTCGCACGAAATTTTAATAACATAATATAGGGATATAGTGATGAAATTCACATAAGAAATTCTCGAAAAAAATAAAAAAACGGATGAAATGGGGCAGGGGGAACTAACTTGGGGGCATCCCTATATAGGGTAAAATGGGGCTGCCCCCATGGGGGGAGCTAACTTGGCTCCCCCTTGCCCCATTTTCCACAGGTTTTTTTTAATTTTCTTCCGTGGATTTTCATCAATATATCCTATATTATGTCATTAAAATTTTATGCACAACAGAGACTCCTACGCCCTCCATCCAATGGGGTCATTTTTAGTAATTCTGTTACCGTTAAAAAATGACTGTCTGGATGGAGGCCGTAGGGGTCTCTGTTTCGCACGAAATTTTAATGACATAATATAGGGATATAGTGATGAAATTCCACTGAAGAAATTTTCAAAAAAAATTGGACGAAATGGGGCGGGGGAGCCAAGTTATCTCCCCCAGGAGGCAGCCCGATTTGACCCATATACATATACATACATACATATATAATATATATACACACACACATATATACACACATATATATACATAATATAGGGTAGATCGGGCTAACGGGATGCGGGCTTGCTCATGGTCGAGCTTAGGCTAGGAGATTTGGGTATGGGTCGGTCCGATCTGACCTGCAAAACATAAATATTATATTAATAAAAGTTGAATAACACATGTATTAATATGATACACTTCAAGTTTTTCATATGTGACACTAGATTTAAATAAAAATTGAAGGGATATTTGCACCCATAACTCTGTGTAATTTCGTAATTACCACAGGAACCTTCGATAATCACAAATTACACATAAGACCCTGAATAACCGCTATGTTTTACACCAACAACCTTCTGTTAGTTTAGTTTATTTAACTCAACCAGATGGTTGAGTTAATCTAACTCAATCTATGATCTAACTGCTGAGATTAATCAAAAAAAGAAAGGAAGGAGAGGAGGAGGTGTTCGATCGTGGAGCTTGCAGCAGGAGGCAGAGTCTTTCATGGAGGGTGGTGGGCATCGACGGGGGTAGGCGGGCGGAGGTGCACGCAGGAGGGAGATCCGATCTGAGGTAGAATTGCGTGCATGAGGGAGATCCGACCTGAGACGGACTTGTGACCTAAGGTGAGTTCTTTTTGGCGGTGCATTTGCAGAACCTTGTGGTAGTTGTTGGAATGGACGTAGCTGATGAAAGTGGGGTTGTACGTCGGTCGGGACTCTGACAGGAGCCTCTCGGACTTGTACCTGACATCGTAGGCGTTGCACAATGTCTTTGCATCCATGGGACCCGTCCTCCACTACGGTGTCTTCTGCACCCCGTAGTGGCTGCACCTCAGGGTTCATGGCGTGAGGATCGTGGACGAGGCATGATGAGGAGGAGGAGCACAAGGAAGACGACGAGCAAAGCGAGTCGGTGAGTTCTGGGCAGGAGAGGGACCAGACGCGACGGAAGCGCTTGTTGCGGGCCTTGCAGGGAACCAACAGAGCCTCTAAGGAGAAGCAGAAGCACGTGAAGGTGCGCTTCAGGGAGGAGCAGGCTGAGACGGCTAGGGAGGAGATGGAGGTGATGGAGGCGGAGCGACTTGTACGGTGGGGCTGGGCACGAAGTGGAGTTGGACCTTCGGTTGCGCAGTTGGCTTCGAAGGCACGTGAGAAAAGAAGGGGGCGAACGAGTCATCGTCCACGAAGCAAGAAACCCTTCTTCGAGGGTGCATAAGTTATGCTAATCAATTCTTGAGGAGGGGGTGGGGGCTCTGAGCTGGGGGCATGACCTGCACGTCGAGGGGGGGGGGGAGCTCGACCTGGGGTTGCAAGCGGAGGAGGTGGGGGGGAGGAGGGGAGCCTCGACCTTGGGTTGCAGGCAGAAGAAGAAGGGGTAGGGGAAAGCTCGACCTGGGGTTTGCACGGGGAGGCAGGGCGGCCGACGGACGCTCCAACCTGGGGTGGAGGGTGTTGGACGAAGGGGAGGAGGAGGTGATCGGAGGAGGTGGATGTCGCTTGGAGGACGAAGGGGTGAAGGAGGAGGAAGGGGATAATGGTTTTATTTGTAAATAATTGAAAGTTAAAGGGTATAAAATATAAAATACTTGACGGATACCGCCATAGTTGATGGGAAATTGGATGGAAATTAACACGGGGTTATGGGTGTAAGAGTTAAGCATTACTCAAGGTCTTGTATGTAACTCGTGATTATCTAGGATTCCTAGGGTAATTCAAAATTACTCAAGGTTATGGGTGTAAATATTTCAAAATTTAATAGTTTACATGTCAAGTAACATGTAAATATCCCAAAATTTAAGTCTCTAATCAATTTTGCCTCCCCTTGTCACGAGGAGGGGAAGATGGCTAGGGCGAAGCTTCGTGTAATGTGGACGAGGGGGAGTGGTAGCGGAGGCGAGGTATTTGTAGTGGGAAGACGGTCGTTACAGGTGGTGGCAGAGGTGGATGTAATGGTAGAACGGAAGGGATGAAGGTGCTAGAGCTTGAGGTAGGAGAAGAGTTTTGGACCGTTGGATCGCTCGATCCAACGGTCGGGAGATAGGCACTATGTAGCGGGTGAGATCCAATCAACAGATCTGATCAAGCGATGGGGATAAATACGGAAAGCGATGGTGGAGATGGGCCCATGGCTTAATCCAACTGTGGTAGAAAGAATGGAAACGCGGAGGGGACTTGATCATTGGATGGGTAGCCATCCAACATCTGAGAAGAGGACAGAAGCTTGCGGCTCAGATTGCATCAGGATGATGTGATATGATGGCTGTGAGCGAAGAGAAGAGGGACAGCTACCATGGAGGCGGGAATGATGAGATGAACAATGGGGAGAGAGGTCGGGTGGCATGCAAAGAAGCGGGCTGCGTGGCGGTTCCAGAGAGCATCAGGTGACCCAATCATATTATTTATAAAATAAGAAAAAGAATAGAAAATAAGAAACAAATAAAAGAAAGCAAAATTAACAAAAAAATCAAAACATGGAAGATAAATGTTGAACTGCAATTTGAAAAGTGATTGATCATAGTCAAAGATTGATCGATTAGATCCAAAAGTTCATAGATCTGATCAAAATCAATCCCTGAAGATTGATCAATCAGGATCAGAATTTGATCTAAATTCGTTGGGAATGTTTTACATTATCAATCCCTGAAATCTTGTCAAATTACACCGTAAAACCCGCGAGTCCGCGACATTCATAATTGCATCAGAACCCCTGGAATCGAAAGAACCCTTACAGACACAACCCTTAAGGGGGTCTTGATGTAATGATAAAGACGGGTAAGGGTCGTGATGTAAAAACCCAAAGATATTTGGATATGACTCGTATGAGAAATAGCTCTCATGATCATAAACACAAGTCCTGAATCCAAAATTAGGACCACAACACCAGATCGATTTCAACTCGTGAACAGTGACAGGACCTGTTAAGTTGGTCCGATCCACATCCAAATAAAGATCCGGGCTACAGGACCAATTTGGTGGAATATTTACACCGTTACTCTTATAGTATTGTCCAATTACTAGAGCTGCTTAATCATACTGAATTGCAATGAACGAATCCGTGTTCGAGTTCGGTTCAATAAAAAAAGTCCAAAAATTCGAACTTCGATTCGAAATTACTTCAAAATCAGAGTTCGATAACGGAGTTGGATAGTTTTATAAGCATTACGATACATAGCCAGCCTAATAATTTCATTTTTTTCCCGTAACAACAAAATGTACATGTATTGAATTTTGAATATTTGACTAAAAATTGAACTACATATTCAATTTATTTGATGACGAACATATATTTAACGAACTGTTGTCGAATGGAATATGATAGAAAACAAATATGTTCAGTTCGATTAACAATTCGGTCAAAATTCGGTCAATTATGTCATAAATCAGGTATGGCATATCCTGGTAAATCACACAAAGCTCTGGCTTAATTAGGAAGATTCTAAGGGTTATAGTGCAATTTGGCAAGAGTTAAGGGGCCATGATGCAAAATTACCAAAGAAAATGGGATCAACATGGAGAATAGGTGTTTCTGATTAATCCAACCCTAAATGGGAGGATTAATGATTAATGGCAAATGTGGATTAGGTGGCAAATGGGCTTAGTTTAATTGGGATTCTCTCCCTCCCCTCTATCATCTAACCTAACCTTGATCTGGATCTCCGTCATATCTAGTTGTAAAATCTATTGTGAAAGATATATATATTTTTAGTGTAAATGTACAAAATTCCCTCCCAACAAAGAAAAATATAACAGGTTAATCATACTTATGCGGATAGGGATGTCAGCGGATTGGGTTCTCACTACCTATTTAGGGTTCGTTTGGTTGCAGGATTGGGCAGGTTGGGGTACCCCTGTGAATAGTAAACTGTGAGGAGAATTGGGATGTTTGGAAGGAAGGCTACCCCGGGTTGGGCCAACCCAACCCTGCCCAACCCTGCAACCAAACGAACCCTTAGGGTCGATCAATGCGTTCGAACCTGGATATCAGTGGAGGGTTGACAGGTAAGCTTGGTCTCAGAGAGTTGTGTTGGGCTTATTGACAACTGAAGCCCAACTCGACTTATGAGTCGACCATGGACCCGCTATTTCACATTCGACGTCCATGCTCACTCACCAAGCCCGCTAACTATTGACATTTGGAATTTAACAAAAAGGGCCCTGAACTTTCAATTTCACGATTTAAAATGTCGACATATAAGGTCGCATGAGCTTAAAGATACATGTATTTGAGACAAAATAAACGATTAGGCCCATCTTTGTTACAATCGAAAAATGAAACCCGTAATTGAGAATCGATGCATAGTTTAAGTCCCTTTTTAGAATTTACTCTATAATCAATAAGGGGCAATGATGGGCTCTATATTATAAGATTGGGCCCCAATCCTCAAGCCCATGGCCACGTCCACTTATGAAGCCCAGTTATTACTCTTTATTCAAAATATTTAGGTCCATTTGAAAATATGGACTCGCAATTGCTTGCTAATTTTGACCCATTCAAATATTTTGTAAACGAATTTATGAATTCGCTTCGGTTCATTTAGCATATTTGTAAAGATAATATAGCCGTCCCTAGATTACGTCCATTTTCATTGTGTTTGTTATATATTCTCTTTTGCTTGAATTAAGTTTCATATATGAGTTCCGATTCTTTTTAGGTTGATTAAATATCATCTAAATGTACGTAAAGATTTCTTTTTAATATTTAATATAACTAAATTCTGCATATACTTTATCCATTTTATCCATGCATGCATACTTACATGCGTATTTATAAAATTTGAAATTAATCTAACAAATTCTAATTAGTGTATGTTTTTTTAGATTTTTTCCATTTATACAATGTCATGTTCAGCTCGTTTTTTAATTTTTTTCCTCGAAAATGAATCGAATCTAAGCGAATATGAGACTTTTCTACGACCTTATTGGCCAGGGAATGACACCACGTTTCATTAGCCGTTGAAGATGTTTGGTGAATTAATGTTCAAATCATAATGTTGGAAAATTACGATATTGCTCCAAGATTTTAGCACTCCATTTCGAATATGATAAAAATAAAAAAACTCCATTAATACGTATATTAGGCTTCATGAAAAGCCCATCTTAAGGCCCAAATCTAATATCCGAACCTTAAAAATATAGAAAAAGAATAATAAAAACCTCAAAAGATTTGTATAACACTTTGTTTTGTAAAAATTCAAAATCACATGTGAAGGTTTATGTTTGACATATGTATCCGGATCCGTCTTAGACCTATAAATAAGGATCCATACCTATATTTGTCTTAAAAGGAATAGAATAAATTACAAAAAAGAACATCAGTTATGTATCTATTTTCAATTAAGAGCTTTATTTTTCAGATGTAACAGTCAACTGTTAACTTTGGGGTTCAATGTCGATAAATAATCGTCGATGAATGTTATATTTTGTAATTTGCCCAAAGGAATTCTTTGACACGGATCGATTTTAAAATATATATTTACACAGATATAGCTTCGATATTTACAAATGTGTATATAACCGTTTTTAATACAATAATGTTGCCGATTTTTTTATGATCCTAATTAATGGTAATACAATAATGTTCAATTATGAGATAAAAACAACGATGTATTCGTTCTACACATTTAAAAGAAATCACAATTTATATTTTAAGTTTATCAACAAACAATCTCTTCAATTATACATATCCATTACATTATCCGCAATCTGTTTTAAGATAACATACGTCCATTTCAATAATTCCAATTTTAAAAACATATCCTTACATATATATTACAAATATTATTGGTATTTTTAGACAGTGCCCTTAAAATCTTGTCCAATCACACCATAATCACTATAATTTTTGTTAATACACCTCAACCTCAGTAATTCTTCCTATTATTCTAAATACCGCATATCGTAGACAGAGACATAATGGAAAATATAATTGTAGTGCGACTGATTTATCTTGAGATAAAATCTTCGTCAAAATGAGATCTTAATTGGAAAGTATTTCAAGGGTTACAGTGCAAAAATCAACGAAAAAGTACACAATTTTTTTAAGCTACGATATCGGTGTGTGGAACCCGAAATCCTCGCGACAGGTTAGATCCCTCATCTCCTTCCACTCGCTCCAGTGGCAAAAACCGTAGTGAATGCGCTGACATGTGGGTCCGGCTCTCTCTTACATACAAACAAACTCACACTAACCAGGTATGTCTCATCCCTCTTTTTAACCCTTTGGGGATAGTGTGGATAGGGGACCATTGAGAGAGAGCACATACGCTTACGCGCGCACACTCAAACACGCACCTCCCACCTCCGTCCTGGCCCAGCCTCATGGGCGTTGGATCGATGGGGAATAATGTTGTATCCACCGTCGAGCCCCGACCCACGTGTCAGCACGGGAGGATAGGGGAATGGGGTGATCCCCTTGCTATCCATGGATAAGGCAGCGGAGCAGAGGAGCCATCGTCATGCCACGTCGCCCGTCGCGAGAGTTTCCACCGTCCGTCCGTTTCTTCTCCTTCTCCTTATCCCTTCCTATTCTAGTCCCTTGATTTGGACTCCTATCCAGGACATGGTCTGGGTCAGATTTTTTTTTCCGCACAGGTGTTATATTGTAATTTGTAAAAAGGTAAAGGCATGAATATATTCGTAGAAACTCGGTAGGGTACAAGTGTAAAATTCCCTTTTTTTTTGGTATTTTTACTGTACAAACAAAATTTGTAATTTACTCCGTCTAACACACAGAGCCATGTCCAAGGGTTACAGTGTAAGTTATAAGGGCCATGCTGTAATTCCAAGGGGCGTATTGTAATTAGAAAAACTATAGGGGGTCATAGGAAAAATTCTTTTTGTCGCTAACATGCGTTGATTTTGGTCGGATTTTGTTGATGACAACGTGACAAATTTTTGGCTCTCTTTTGGTTTGGACTTTTGTTGGATTTGGATCAATTATGGGATAATCGGATTTGAGAATTGCATAGATGCCTCTACAAATAGTGCATATTACACCAAACACCCTTGCGAACATCATTACCCTGAGAAGGGTCAGGCAAAAGGGAGCGAAATAATATATCTGAATTCGATTCGTCGTAATATCCATTTATACAAATTTTACAGGCGTTCATATATATATATATATATATATATATAGGAAATATTTCAAATGAGGTGCACCTTTCCTGGATGCATGGAAAGCCACGTCAATTTAAGCATTTATTCTATTTATTTTACACATTCTAACTCCATAAATTTAATATTAGATATTAATATAATATGTATATCATGAAAAATTTATGAAAATATTACTATATTTGACATTAAAAGTTTGTTACAATATGGATGATTTATTTTACATAACTGTATAATCGTTAGTATTTTACAATATGTAGTTTAAATTTACAAAATTGTTACGTAATTTACAAATTTGGTAGTGGCTTTCTGAATTTCAGGAAAGACCCACCTCATTAGAAGGGCCCCCTATATATATATATTCAAATAGGATAATGATACAACATATATCGCAAGAACTTGTAACAAGTTTTTCTGGTAGGAAAAAAATTCAATTTATTTATAACTGTGCATAACAACATCTTATGATTACATTCACCATTGTTGATATAACTCTTATGTAATTTCTGTATTTGGTATATCTATTTTATATCTAAACCATCCTAAACATGTATATTTTAGTTAATTTATTAAATATTTATGTTATTATTCGTATTCGATTCGTATTCGTTTTACATTCGTATTTGTTTTTAAGGATATGGTAACACATTTTTCACATTTGTCAATATTCGTACCCGCATTTGTATTCGTATTTTAAAATGGGAATATGAGTATACCTATATTTGTATCTGTATCTGATCGTTTTCATCCCTAGCGCTAATGCAAGGGCTCTATTTTGATTTGGATATCACAAAATTAAATGGAATTTTATCCTTGTGTCCTTTTAAACTTTTGCGATATCAATCATGCTCCTCTCTCTTTTGCAATATCCGTTGTGTCCTCAAGTTCTTACAAAATTCATAATTTTGTCCTTCCGTTAAGGTAAATTTTGAGACATAACTGGTACTAAAAAAAGGATATAACTGTAATTTTTATAAGAAATCAAGGTTACAACTTATAATAAAAAAGAGGACATAACTAATATTGCAGAAGGACGTCGATGATTAAAAAAACTTTCTATATGTATTATATAATTTGTTTGTATCTTTGTTACTTATCCCTTAAACCAACCAAACAAAATGCGGAAATAAACCTAATAAGTTTTTTTTTTTTGAAAGAAAAAGGGCTTCCACCGTATAGATGAGCGCCCAAAAACTAACCTAATAAGTTTTATCACATAATTATATGGGTATTTTATAATATCAAATGCTATGAGGGGGAAATTATGCAAACAACCCATTTGGTAGCAAAATTTGAGAATGACAGAATGAGTGGTCGCCATCATGTTCAGAGTTTTTCCTCTAAAGAAAATAATAATAATAAAGTCCATCTCTTCATTGTCCTCCTTTATCTCTCTACCTTATCTTTGCAAAATGGTACCGGATCAGATTTATATGATATAAAGTCCCAACAAGTACGTATTTGATGAATGATGAGATCAAGTACAAGTGCACATGATTAATATGTGATTAATTGGGTAATTAGTCCCACATCAATGCAATTATCGACATGTGTTTTATCATCTTGAAAGAAACCAATCATAACTGCTCAAAATTCTTAAGTTCAAGTTATCATTGATTTCCTTAAGCATTAACATGCCATAGAATCAGCCAGGCTCGATTAAGAAGATGGTACATGAAACATTCCAGACCTAATTCTGTGTACAAGATGGATACTCACGAGAAGTCGGTAGTCGGTGTCTGTAACTATAAGGCTATGTTCGTTTGGAAAATAATCATTAGAACAAGGGGTCAATTCCCCGTTCGACATGGTTCTCAAGAGTATGACTATTCCCATCCATATCCCATTATTTCAATTTATTAAACTCTTATTCCTATTTTTATTCCACCTTACCTACTCTTATTCTGCCTTGTTTCCCTTATTCATATATTTCCAGCTGAACAGATAATAGACTCTCAGAGGACGTTCGGTACGGGAATAAACATGAATAAGGATGGAGAATAAGGACAATAAGGGGCTATTCTCTGTTCAGTTGGAAAGATAGGAATAATAAGAATAAGGTGGAATACGGGTAAATAAGGTAGAATAAAGATAGGAATAAAGGTGGGATAAGATGAAATAATGAGGATGTGGATGGGAATAACGTACTCTTGGGAATCACATCTGACGAATAATTGACCACCTTATTACAACGCTTATTCTCCAAACGAACATGGCCTTATTCTTATTATTCCGCATCCTTATTCCTGCTTTTTCCTGAAACGAACACCCCCTAAGGGTAGAGGATGACTATTTGACGACTTCAGATCTTCAATATTTTTACACGGTTGTTAGCATCTGAACTAATAGGGGAGAGGATAACAGACTGATGACATGGTCGAGCGCTCATGTTAAGGAAATCTTCTATCATGGCGATCCCAGCTAGCCAACGATGGAAAAGATCGCGAGCTCGACTAGTTTGTTATGTTTAGGAAGACGACCCCTGATGTTTGAATGCTCCGAAGAAGTCGCGGGCTCATCTATATTGGTATATTCTGATTAGGACTTATTTGGACTAGTCGCCTCCGAGAAGCTCAGATCCAGAGAAGAAATGAAATCGTGAGGATTCGAAGCAATATGTTGTCCTTCACTCTTATAACTCACTCTCGATTTTTTTATCAAGTCAAATATCTTCAGGGCCAGACCGTATACGCGAAAACATCGTACATTGTGGACAGACATCTACGCGATGTGTGAAAAAAAGGTAAAAATCATTTAAGACTCGGATCAAAGGGTAGTTGGGGGGTTAGGGTGAAACCCCAACTTGGGATGAACACAAGTGGATTATAATTACATTCTCACATAAATATTCCATATTTTTAATGCATCAATAAATGTTTTTTTATTCTTCACCTCCATTTATGGTACAAAACCTTACCTCACGTGTCATGCACGTGCCTCAAGAATATCTCTGGTTTTAGGCAGTGACCTGGCTTTGAAAAGTGCAAAGAACACTTCTAGATATATTTTCTCTCCTCATTTTTGCATACACAAATAATGTACGTTTATATATTTTGAGGAAAATATTGCCGTTTGGGATAAATATATAAATGTCAAATTTATATATAATGTGTACAGCGATGTCTCATCGCGACATGGTTCGCTGAATGCGGTTCACGTCACTCTCGTGTCTCCCTCCTCTTGTTTTCCTCGATCGTTGGTCGCCCACGTAATTACTAGATATAGATATTACTGTATCATTATTTTTTTAAAAAAAATACGAAATGTAACTATATTGTCTATAAGCACACATATACCCTTTTAAATCATGTAATTACATATACGCCCCTTATACTTATATAGTTTTTTTATAGTTAAGGGGGGTTGGGGGTTGACCCTTGATCCTTAAAGTGAGAATTCACTGCTTCCACCCCTAGAACATTAGAGAGGTCCTTCCTTTGTAGTTATATAGTAAGGTAAATTATAATTTGGGTCCTCATCTATAGGCTCGATCTCAGAATGGATCCCGATCTTTAAATTGTAACGATTCGGGTCCCAGGACCATTTCGGAAATGGAAATTTTGGGGTTCGTGACGAATATGCCCATGTTGGGAAGAGAATGGGGGTTGAGTTCCAACTTTTAAACAAGGGTATACTCGTCATTAGCCCCAAAAGTTCCTTACATTAATGGCCCTGGGATCCGAGTCGTTACAATTTAAAGATTGGGACCCATTCTGAGATCGGACACATAGATGGGGACCCAAATTGTAATTTACCCTATATAGTATTGCTGGTGTATATTACCATTTTGTCAACATGACAACTGAGAACACGAGAAACTTCGGGAGGTCGAAGGTGACAATGTGGAATGCTGGAGAGCTGGTCTCTGTTAGGTCGACTTTTTAAGTTGGTCGGGCGAAATCTTGATCAACCATCTTTCTCGTAAGGTTGGTTTGAGGGATAAGACATGAATAACTCGATAAGGAAAATAGGGCAAATAATCTCAAGGGTTTTTTACACGTGTACATCCTCCGACATTATGCAATTACAATTATACCCCTACCTTATTTGCAATAACACATGTGCCCATATTACAAAATTTGCAGTACTGCCCTCATGTGACTAGAGCTTGTTCGTTTGGAGAATAAGCACATGAATAAGGGGTCAATTCTCTGCATGGTGTGATTCTCAAGAGTACGGCTATTCCCATCCACATCCAATTATTTGACATTATTCCATCTTTATTCCTATCTTTATTCCATCTTACTTACCCTTATTCCATTTTATTCTCCCTATTCCTATCTTTCCAATTGAACAGAGAATAGAGCATTTTTCCCCTTATTCTCCATTCTTATTCCTGCTTATTCACGAACCGAACACCTCCTTATGCTCCTATTTTACCATATCTGAAGGATAATAGTGCGAATTTTGTAAGAATACAAGGTTACAATTATTAATGGCAAAAAAGGTAGGGGCATAACTGTAATTGCTTAATCTCGATGTATGCAATAGTAAAAAAAACCCAATCTTAAATTGGAAAAGGATATACTCACATGTTTCCAAACCCTAACCAAATACATTGAAGGGGCAAAGAGATGGAAATCCTGCATGTACCCAATAGGAGGGCCATCCATTATTAAATTAAACCCTATCCTAATCAATGGAGATTGCCCATTGAGATAGGGAATTTTACATTTTGACGTCTGCAATATTTTATTAACTAATTGTAGAAAACCCCCTATAATTCTTCGTAATTACAACACGACCCATGTAACCTCACTCTACTCAGCACCTATGGGGCTACTTTTGTAATTACAAAGGATCACAGAGGTGTGGTGCAATTGGAGAATAGCTCGGGGGCATGGTGTAAAATTCACATAAAATAAGGACAAATCTATCCAAACCTATCATTGTGATTGAACCCAAAGGGCACAACGTATGGCTTAAACCCTCCACACATCAAATATTATGGCTAAAGTTTGGTCGATGTGAAAGATATTTATTTATTTTATATTTTTAGGATGGGACCTCTTCCTCGTCACTTTGACATGTACATGTATATTATATTTATATGAGGAAAAATTGCACTAATGCCCCTAGGGTTTTGGTGGTTTTCATCTGAGGTCATGCTATGTTCGTTCATCGCCTCGAGGACATGTTCTTGATGAGGAAACTCGGTCGTCTCCAACCCTAGCTTCATTCCCATGTGTTTCATCATCTCACTTTTATACTGTGAATTTCGAGAAATCATCATCTACACTCGTAATATATTCGCTCCGATGACTCGTAAAGCAACAACCTTGTTATTCCCGATGACTTCTGATGTGTGAAAGGAATTTTTGCAATGGATAGTAATCATTGTTATGTGCATCGGTTACCAATGGGGTCCATCTCGAGGTAGTGGATCTTTTGTTATTACCACATGTACTATAACGTAGGGGAGCTGATGGATCACCATCGGACGACCCTCGGAGAGGGTCGGGGATGGCTGGTGCATATCCTGATGGTCATCCAACGACTCCTCTGTGTTAGAACATCTATTGTAACAACAGAGGATCCGCTCTGCCATCCTGATGCCATGATGACAGGGAAGAGACCAATCGGAACACGACCTCTCCGATCATCGATTACGCGATACATGGATGCTGGCACAAAATAAACTTCTTTAAGGGGGAATAGTGTAATTGACCCGTAGGTGAGAAAAAATATATGCGCATAAAATATTAGGAGGGTGAAAAATCTGGGAAAGGGAGATCCGATCACAGAGTGGCACGGAGTCGCGTGTAGATCCAACAGCCAATAAAGGCCCGGTCCGACCACATCCAGGGACGAAAATCTAGCCCGTCCAATGGCACAGCGACACGTCAGCAGATAAGCAGCCTCCCCCATGATTTCCTTCAGATAAAATTGTGGGGAGAAGAGCATCCCATTCAATCCCTTCCCTCGGATTTGATCCATTTGGGCTATTTGTTGCAATCATAGACAAGTAGATCCAATTAACCATAAAAAAAATTACTTCATTTTTTTACGGTACTGAAAATTTGAACAGAAACCGCTCTAAAAGCTCAAGATCAGCCGTAAGAGCTCTGGTTCGAAATTCGCTCAGATTCAATTTACCGGAAATTAGAGCAGGATCTGGTTCAGAATTCGAACCTCCGCGAGCTCGGATCCGAACTGAGGAGGAAAAACGGGCTGAAAGCGATTAAGAAAACCGTAGGACTCTCAGAATTCCCTCACATTGGGAAGATCCGCAAACCCTAAGAAAGGAAACCCTGACATTGCATGCATTGACCAAAGCATGTAACAATTGTACCAAATAGTAAAAATTTAGAGAGAGAGAGACAGTCAGAGAGAGATAGAAAGAGAAAGAGTTAGAGATAGAGAGAGAAAGCGGTCCCCTGTATTCTGGTGAATGGAGGTCTTGTCGCTTCCTATGTCTCCTTCCTCCAAAACCCCCCTCTCCTCCTCCCCTTCTTCTCTCCTCCACTCCACTCTCCTCTCTTTCTCTCTCTACGTCTCTAGCTGCCCTCCCCCCTCCCTCTCTCTCTAATTCCTGCTCATACATCTGGAATAAACAGAGTACTTTCTTCCCTCCCATCGAATCTCACGTTCGCATTTTCGCGTGATTTCGTACTCCTCCTGCGATTCCTACGTTGGGTACCTCTCAGATTCCCGTTTCATAGAAGGGTTTAGGGTTTTTGCAGGGTTTTTCCCGCTTCTGGTCTAGTGTTTTGCTCAGTTTCCATCTGCTGTTCCTTATTAATCCACTTGGGATTATTCTAATCCATCGTAAAAATCCAATCTTTGACGTCCACTCTCCCGGAGATTTGGGGCTTTGGGAATTTGGGTATGTTTGGTTTTTTATCGGTTTATTAATTTCGAGCTCATTGAAAAGATTGTACGAAGTAGAAGATGTCGTCGTGTTTGAGCGGCGGAGGGAGAGCTTACGGGTTCGATCTAGAGATCGTCAAGTCGTCGTCGCCCACGGTGTCGTCGTCACGGTCGTCACACTCGTCGTCGCCGTCATCGACGCTGTCTGAGTCGAGCAACTGCCCGCTCGTGATATCGACAAAGAAGCCGCGGACGCCGCGCAAGCGGCCCAACCAGACGTACACGGAGGCCGTCGCGCTCCTTGCCAAGATCTACCCCAATATCTTCTCGGCGAGGAGCCTCGGGAAGCACTGCAAGCTCACCAAGGCGAGGAACTGCTTCGTCGAGGCCTCCGAGCTCCTCCCGTCGTTCCCGGGCCTCGCCGATGCCGGATTCCTCCTCCGTGGTCCCCCTGAGGATCTCCCGGGGTCAGTCATCGAGGCGAAGGCCGCGAATTATGCTAGCAAATGCTGCTGGAGCCCCGTCGGCTGCGAAATCAGGGAGCCCTGTTCTTCGCCCTGCATCGACGACGACGATGACTTCGACGCGGAGCCGATACTGGACGAGGAGGTCAGCGAGGGGATCGACAGCATCATGGGCAATCTCACGGTCGACAGCTCCAGCGAGGATACCGCGAATTATGCGGACCGCATCGACCCCTACCTCGGGTACAATTCAGGCACCATGTTCGGCCTGACCGTCACTAGCGCTCTGCGGCATACCGGCAATGGGGACTGGTGGTGCTCTCCGACCGTAGAGATGGGGAACATCGTGTCGAAGCCGAAGACCCACACGCCACCAGACAAGAGGAAGAAGAAGAAGCCAGCGACGACACCGAAAGCAGAAGACTCTGTTTCAAAAGCAGGGGACTCTGTTTCCGCCGCCTCTTCGCCGCGGCCAAAGACCTCCTGCCTGAAGCCCGCGCTATCGCTGAATCTTAACTTGGATGGTGTGATTAAGGAATGGGCCGACGGCGGCTCGCCGTTCTCGGAGCTTCCCGACTCGTCGGAATCCCCTGCTGACATCATCGTAAGCCTTCTTAGATCGAGTTGCGAAAGAAAATTCCAATAATTATCGTAATTTTCAGATAAATTTATCTATGAACTAATTCTGTTCTCACAGATGGAAAACAGAGAATTTTAGGTATCTTTAAAAGCTTTTCGAATTACACCATAATCCTAATAATCTTACCGTGTGTCCAAACAGGTTATAATTGGCAAAGATTTTAGGGGCCATGTTGTAAAAATCCATTAATTTCATTGCAGGTAATTCAGTTTTTAGGGAAAAAACAATAACTTTTGATTGTTATGTGACTATAAGAAGAAACCTTTTCTGAACCAATTCTGGAATTTTGGGATTTTTTTTCTAATGACCCTAAACTTTTGTCCAATTGCATGATAACCCTGTGCTAACGCTGTTCATAACTATAAATTTTACTGTTTAAACACTGAACTAAAATCTTAATCAGAAGTGTAACTGAATATCTGAAAAACTATGAATTTCTACAAACAGGCGAAGCTCTCCGACATCAATCTGTTCTCGGAGATGGTGGGGACGAGCGGAATACGGGAGGCGAGCGTGCTGCGGTACAAGGAGAAGCGGCGGTCGCGGCTCTTCTCGAAGAAGATCCGGTACCAGGTGCGGAAGGTGAACGCAGACCTCTGGCCGAGGACGAAGGCAAGTGTAAGATCCCTTCCACTCACCCGTGCGTCGATTCAATCACCGCGAGATTCCGATCATCAAACTGAAACAGATGTGTTCATCGTCTGATCGATTTGCAGGGGAGGTTTGCGAAGAAGGATGATGATCGGTGACATTATTGTTTTCGACACACATCAAATTTTGTTCTTGAAGAGTGTTGCTCTTGAGATCTTCGAAATTCTCTCTTTTTCTTCTTCTTCTTATGATTATTCTCTCTTTATATTTAATTTTTGAAGAGGGAGTTTGTGCTTCTCTGTGGAAGGATTTTCTCTTTTTTGTGGGAAATAGAGATTAGCAAGAGTTGGACTTTCCAATAAAAAAATCTATTTTTGATATTTTTAGGAGAGTCTTGAATTTTAGTTTTTCTGGAATCTGAATGGAGAGAGAGAAGCTTTAAAAATCAAATTACGAGGAAAAAAAAGATTTGACATGGTTCATATGTAACTGGGTTACGTCCTGAGACCACATCAGACCTTTTTGTCGCGAACATATCCGATCAACAAAACATAAGCACGTGTCCCGATATGGGAGAGAAGAACCTCTGTTGTACATCAGAGGACTGTTGCAAACTCGGCCTCCTCTCGAGCCGATTGATCTTGATCGATTCATTTTCATGGTAAGGGTTCACAAATCTTAATTTCACGTAAACCGTTCTATCAAGATTGAGCGACCAGAGAGGACCTTTATTAGTGCTCCTCTTTTTCAGGGCCGTACTTGAGCCTTGTCTCGGGGTGCAACGGCCCAGGGTCCCGTAATTTTGGGGGCCCATCTTTAAATTGGCTACATATAGTTAGTTTTTATTATTTTTATTTCAAATACTATGGATGAAAACGGATCGGATACGGATCAGACATGCCTATTCTATATCCATATTCGCTTCATCTCTATCGAATACGGATACGGATATGATTCGAATATGCATTAAGGAAATCATATCCTTAAAATTACGGATACGAATAAGATATTTATCGAATCCGAATATGGATCGAATAAAGAGCGAACATGAATACATATTAAATAAAGAGCTAATCCAAAATTCAGTCGATACAGAGGTGCGCTTGGAGTGGGGGGTGTGCTGTCCCTATTAGGCTGGGCCCTTCCCCATCAGGCCCCGAAGAAATAGTAGCGGGGCATAAGCGCCCTCTTGCTACCCATATGCAAGGCGCCGTCTTAGCCTTCCCTGACTGACTGACCAGGATCGCTATGAACCAATGAAAGTGTAAATCCAAATATGGATCCAATAAACATGGAATCCAAATACGGGTCTATTAATGATCACATACGAATACGAATTAATATTTAATCAAAGTTTACAATGATTTTAAAAATTGATAATAAAATATAAATAAATTGCATCCCGACAAAAGGGATTGTCGAGGTGATATGTGTTCTTAACCAGAAGCAAAAGGGGGATATAGATTGTAACTTTCGTTCGTGTCATCTCCAAATCAACGGAAGTTGATTAATATCATTGATATATTATATTATATAATATATAATACTAACATAATAACATGAAGTTGTGTCTTGTATTATATTAACTAATATATAAAATAATATTAAATATTTTATTCTGATATCCGGATCCAGATCCGGATATTCAAGCCATTACCATATCTGCATCCATATCCGAAAAATTTAGCAATCCATATTCATATCCGATCTGTATTCCATTAATATTTGGATACAAATATCCGTATATGGTATTTTTTTTCGAATAATATAAGCGGATATTCGGATATATCTGTATCTGTGTTCATCCATATTAAATATCAATCCAATGTCTAAATGGCTACACATGTCCATTAATTATTCAAATTTGCATATGTCATTTGATTCTTCATATTCCTAAATGCCTAAAAAGCATTTGGGTTCCTGAATGTCACATTAATATCTTAAAAGTTAAGACCCCACATTGAACTTAAATGTGTCCTTTGGAGACAAATATGACCTCCTCCTCTTGTGATTTGCGATTTCCGTCACTGCTGCAATTTCTCATGCTTTTAATTTATGACTAGTTGTTGTTGGACACACGCAAAATCACGGCCTCAGTTAATGATATTTTTTATATTTGTGCATTGTATTTTTTCCCTTAGATCCACAAATCAAAGTTATTTTTGGGATTCACACATCTACACACCATATTTGTGTAATTGTAAATCATCTCTTATCATTTTTCTAAGAAATTACAAAATTGAAAGTTATTAAACATTATAAGGGATTGGGAATGTGGCGTTAACCACTTGAATTGTTGTTATCTTTTTC
This sequence comes from Ottelia alismoides, assembly GCA_037367405.1. Lineage (NCBI taxonomy): Eukaryota > Viridiplantae > Streptophyta > Magnoliopsida > Alismatales > Hydrocharitaceae > Ottelia > Ottelia alismoides. The sequence continues at coordinate 133,781 of JAZKJV010002120.1, read as the reverse complement.
AAAAAAAAATCATCTCTCATTTCTCAATCACAGGACATACATTTCCTTTTTCAAAATTTTTATTGTCATTAATCAGTTTTATATTTGTGATAAGAATATTTTATGGCTGGATTGTGAAGAACCATCAAATAATCTTTTTAGGTAACTTATTTTGTTTTTCGTAAAACTAAATCTTTATTATTTAATTTAGGTTTCAAGAATAATGCTAGTTGTGATTGATAAGTTATTTTATTAACATATATATGTTTGGATCTTGGACTGTTAATAGAAACTATCAGCTTGGCCTGATTACCACTGTCAAATAAAAAAACTGATGACTTGATTATTTTTCCTTAACTATTATTTTATTGTCTATTTAAATCATGTATTATTTTTATTGTAATTAATTGTTTAGTGCTTCTTTCTAGAATATTATTATTCTCTAACCACATTTTTTCGGTCCATATGATATGGAAAATAGACATTAAGAGATGAAACTCTTAATTTTTAAATATTTTTATTATTGTAGTCAATAGATATATGTGCTTCTATGCTTGAACGTTCTCAAGAATCCTAACTTTAAAAAACAAGGTCGCACATTTTTTTGCTAGCTATTTCACATAGCTTTTGTTTGTATTTCCGTTCCTTGAGTTGCATTCTATCCATAGATGTCTATTTCGATTGTAGAAATTATTTTTTTATAATTTTAATTCATTACTTATTGTTTGATGCTCGTTGATCATAAACAACATAGTTCTTTTTAAAATTTAAAGAACTTTATTTATAAGAATTTACAAATTAAAAAATTAAATTATTTTTTATAGGGGCCCTTTTCTTCTCTTTCGCCTAGGGCCCATGAAATGTCAGGGATGGCACTGCTCTTTTTTTAACTTTTTTCTCGGTGAGCTTACAAGGGAGGCAGGGAAAGGGAATCAAGTGTCCATGTTAGATCAAATATGGCCACACCATAATTAAAAAATTTGGTATTTTTATACTTGTGTCCCGTCGAGTTTCTACAACTATATTTACACCCATACTTTTTTACAGTAACAATTATAGTCATATTTTTACAAAATGTCAAGTATCACCCTTTTGTTGTACACTTCTACCCATATATTACGTTGATGGAAGGGCAATATTGTGAATTTTGTAAGAATATGAGGACACATCGATTGTAAAAAAAGTAGGTGCATAAGTATATTTGCATACATTCAGAGGGGATAAATGTAAAAATCTCTAAAAAAAAGATAGGTGCATAAGTGTATTTCACTTGCACCCTTTAAGAGAAATCCATATTTGTAAACTCTGAGATGTAAAAGTTTCCTTCTTACCATCATGTTTGCTTCGCGGGTTAACCGAAGGGTTAACCCATGTCAGTATGCTAACCGGTTACTTAACCAGCAGGCTCCATCGAGATATTAACCCATCTCCACCGTGCACCTCAGTTTACTTAGCATCAATACAAAATATTGTTTAATACAATTCCATCAACGTAGGTTTATGCGCGAGAGTTGATTCGTAGGTGAGCTTGTTGACCGATCGTATAACCTATCGTAAGTAGCGTCGATAAGAAAGATCGTTAACAAAGAAGTGGTTTAGATCCAAGTTATCTCTTTGAGATGAGCATCTCTAAAATAATGTAGAGAGAAGAAAGAGATGCGATTGATGCCGCCAATTTTATCTGGAATGAGCTCAATCACTTGATCAATTAGGTTCATCGTTTGTTGGGTTAAATGGGGCTGTCCTCTGGGAGTGGCCAACTTGGCTACTCCCACCCCTATTTTCCCCTCATTTTTTATTTCTTTGGAAAATAAAAATTTGTAAATTCATCATTATATCCCTCTAACATTTTATTAAAATTTCGTCAGAAACAGAGACTCCTACGGCCTCCATCCAAACAAGGTCGATTTAAAAAATCCTGCGACCGTTAAAAAAATGACGTCTGGATGGATGGCCTAAGAGTCTCTATTTCTGATGAAATTTTAATAGAATGTTAGAGGGATATAGTGATGAATATACAAATTTTTATTTTCCAAAGAAAAAAATGAGGGAAAAATAGGAGTGGGAGTAGCCAAGTTGGCTACTCTCAGGGGCAGTCCCATTTTATCCATATATTATACCATCATATCATCTAAAAATTATAAAATATTCAACTTCTACCCACTATTTCAAATTTCAATACAATCACATTACAACAATATCCATTTTTTCAAATTTCAATATAATCATATCACAATAACTGCTTACATTTTCAAATTCAATAAAATCACGTTACACAACCTCTTAGTAACTCTAAACCCACCAACCAAACGTTAAAAAAATTACATTTCCAAAGATAATCCAAGAAACCCAGATAATCCACTATCGAATTTCGAATCATAACAATTAGATACGTTCGTCCTGCTCGTTCTCTTTCTCTCTCTACACACATCTCTCTCTCTCTCTCTCTCGATCGGAGGCGATGGACGTGGTCGGAGCGATGGCGGCGCCGCCGGAGGCGCTCCAGCAGCAGCTGCTCCCCCCTCCGGCGGTGGAGCGTCTGAACCAGGCGGTGTTGCATCAGCTGAACCTGGAATCGGTGAGGACGCGCGCCTTCGGCCTCTTCAAGACCGTCGCCCGCATCCTCGACGAGTTCCACGCCTTCGCCCGCGCCAACGCCATCCCCAAGTGGTAAACACATCTCTCCCGCCAATCTGGGTACCACCGAAGTCGCGATCTTGGGGACGAACGATCGTGAACAGGATTAGGTCTGGCGGTGTTGATTACTCCTTTAGGGGAGTTGGATAATCAGAATAACATACTTCTGATCGAGTAGAAGTTGGGTAATCGGAAATAAGTGATCTTGCTTCCGATTTGGGGTCAAATTTTGTGTTGGATTAGATCGAGTAAAAGTTGCGATTCAACTCTCATCCTTCTGAAGCTCATTGGGGGAATTGGGTGGTCTGAAAGACGAGAACTTGCGTATATTTGAGACGAATCTGACATGAACTAGAATGAGGTATGAGAAGTTGCTTGGAGATTTGGGGAGGTTTTTTTTATTGGTAAGTAATTGTATTCATGAAAGAAGAAGAATTTACAGACCCAAAAAGGGTTAGAACAGTGCTCAGATAAGCAAAAATAGGCACCCTAATAATGTAAGTACATCAAGAACACCAAGGCAAAAAGCTTACAAAATGACCAAGGATGGCCCCAAAAATAGAGCCCCATCTCGGAGCAAAACATTTACAAGCAGCTCACTAAAATTTTAACGGCCGAAATGGTAGAATAGCAAATCTGTTCTTGCGAAGTCGTAGGCGATGATGTCCAACGCGTGTTCCTCTCCTTCCAAATAGCCCACACCACAGCCGCAAGGGCAACACACCATGTGGAGCGTAGTTCCTTGTTTTGCAACAGTGAAATCCAGCTCAAGATATCACAAAGGCGGTGAGAAGGCGATGGGGAGAGACCCAAACCATTAACGACCTGGAGCCAAATAGTCGCAGAGTAGCAGCATTCAAAGAAAATATGATCCCGTGACTCAGCAGCCGCATCACAAAGATAGCATTGACTAGCAGTGGAGATCCCCATCCTCTGAAGCCGGTCAAGTGTAGGGAGCCTGTTTGTATAAGCACGATAAAGCGCACAAGAAAATTTAGGCGCAACCAACTTGCACCAGATTATGTTTGCCCATGGAACAATAGCCTCACGATGCCTAACCACGTCAATGGCTTGGGAGAAAGAGAAACCTTTAGACGAATTAAGCCAAGTATGCCGAGAGCCAGAAGAAGATATAGAGGCCCGGATCACGTCACGCTTACGCAACAAAGTCTTCCACAACAACGAGTCTCCACCTTTCGGAATAGCATCCCAGAAGGAGCAAGAATGAAGATATCTCCTACGCATGTAGATAGCCCACAGTGAGTGCTCCGCCGTGAGGATGCGCCACAACCAAGCTACAAAGGTAGCCTCGCGCAGCATGTGCAAGGAGCGCAATCCAAGACCTCCCTCAGTTTTTGGGAGGCATACACGATGCCAACTAATCCAATGGGGCCCAGTGCCCCACAGAAAATTGGCACACATTTTATCTATGCGAGCCACAGCACCCCGGGGAATAAGACAACCATTGGCCTAATAGAGATTAATCCCCGCAACCACAGAGGAGAGGAGCTGGAGGTGCCCCATAAGAGAAAGGGAGGCCGCCCTCCAACCAGCCAATGTTGCCCGAACGCGGTCCTCCAGGGGCAAAGAGGAAGAGCCCCGACCATAAGACGACGTAAGAGGCAATCCCAGATAAGTAGTTGGTAGGGCACGCCTGAGCACCCCCAACCTAAGTGTAGAGACAAAATCCGCCGGAGCGGCCTTGGGCCTAAAAAGGATACTCTTTCGGCAATTCATCCTGAGCCCGGAGATATTCCCAAACACATCAAGAACCCTAGTCACACCAGCAAGGGAAGAGGAGGCCTTACAGAAGAACAGGAGGTCATCGGCATAGATCAGATGGGAAGGGGCAGTCGATCTTCCTTTCCCTAAAAGCTTGATACAGCCATCAGCAACCGCTTTGTCCACCAACACCGTAAGAGATTCCATGGCAATCACGAAAAGGGGTGGGCTCAGAGGGTCGCCTTGTCTAAGGCCGCGGGTACCCTTGAAGAAGCCCTCCGAGCTACCATTAAGGAGGATGGAGAAGGAGACGGTAGTAATGCAGCTCTTGATCCAAGAAACCCAAAGGGGATCAAATCCCATGAGTTCGAGGTTCCGAAGGATGAAAGCGTGCTCAACAGTGTCAAAGGCCTTGGAAAGGTCCACTTTCAAACAAACCCTCAGGAGAGAGGACTTATGCTCAAAATTACGAGTTAGCTCTTGAGCCAATCTGGTGCAATCACCAATGACCCGGCCACGAACAAAAGCGGTCTGGTTGTAGGAGATTAGTACAGGCAAAACCAACGCCATTCTAGAAGCAAGAAGTTTGGCAAAGATCTTATAAATGACATTGCAACACGCTATAGGTCTGAAGTCTGCAAGGTCTCTAGCAACATCCGATTTAGGCACAAGGGAGAGAAAGGTATGATTAACCTCCCTAACCATTGCACCTCCCTTGTAAAGGAAATGCATAGCAGCGCAAACATCTTGGTCGACCAGACTCCAGTGCCTTTTAAGGAAGGCAGCATTAAATCCATCCGGGCCCGGGGCTTTCGCAGAGGGAATGCCCTTCAGGGCAGCAAGAATCTCATCGTCCCCAAACGGCCTAATAAGCGAGGCAGCCGCATCAGGTGAAAGGACCAAACGAGGGGTAGGGGGGTCCGAGCAAGCAGGACGAGGGAGGGCAGGCCCCAGCAGGGCCCCAAAGTAGGAAACCGCCTCATAAGCAACCTCCGCCGCAGAGTCCAGGAGGCGGCCATTCGGGTCCATGAGCTGAGGAATTGAGTTCCTCATCAGCCTACAATTGGCAGAGGAATGAAAGAACTTGGTGTTTTTATCACCAAGGCGGAGCCAGTCCACCCTACTCTTTTGGCGCCAAGCAGATTCAAGGTCGAGGTCCAATCTTTCTATGTGCTCCTTAGCATCAACCTCCATCTGGGCCATGATGGGATCAAGGGGGTCGACCACCAAGACCTCATTGATAGTCTTTAAAGTTTCAGCCATGTCTTTAACCTCGTTGAAGACATTAGCATCGTTATAGGACCAATTCTTCAACGCCATTTTGACGGCCTTCAACTTCCTTGCAATTTTAAACAGCGGGTTCCCCCTAATTGGGGAAGCCCAAGCATCAACAACCACGTCATAGTACCCCGCACGGGTAGCCCAGTAGTCGAAGCATCGAAAAGGCGTACGCCTAGGCGCCCCTTGAGCATAGCGAATAGAAAGGAGAAGGTGGTCACTGAGGCGGGTCGGAAGATATGCCAGCTTGGTTTGTGGGAGGAGAGAAAGCCAGGCCTCATTGACGAGTGCACGGTCCAACCTTGCAGCGATACGAGAGGGGCCAACCGAGGAGTTGGTCCACGACCAAGGATTCCCCGAGGCATGGAGGTCAACTAGATGACAGGAATCAATGCACTCATTGAAGTCTTCCATGGCACCCCTTCTTGGAGGAAGACCCCCCATCTTCTCAGACGCGAACCTAACAATGTTAAAATCACCAAGGACCAGCCAAGGGGAGCCCTCGGGAACGTGAGCTCCCCTAAGGTCCTCCCAAAGGCGCCTACGAAGAGAGGGACAGTTGGCCCCATAGACCACAGTGACAACAAGCGAGAGGCCTCCCGCGTTCTGGCAGTTGAGGGAAATAGCCTGATCATATACAACAAGTGGGGAGCAGGACCAGGCCGTGTCTTTCCACAAAACACAAATACGCCCAAGCTTCGTATTATTGTGAAGAAGCCTCCAGCCAGGCGGAAGGAGAGAGGCAAATTTATCCCAACAACTTGACCGGATTTTAGTTTCCACAAGGCCGATAATTTCGGCGTTAAATTGGCCATTTCTTTTGGTCAGCATTTTCAAAAGCTCCCTTTGTTTGCGCGGCCTGCATAGGCCCCGCACATTGCAGGCGATGATAGACATTATTCAACGGGTTGTCGGCCATCGCGGCCAGCGTGCTTGGGGATGCCTGAGCCACCCCTCTTTCTCCTTTGTGGTACGTGAGTCCAGTTGGAATTGGCCTCAACAGAAGTTGGCAGCAATGGTTGGGAAGTGGGGATGGAAGCGGTACCTGTCCCCATTGGAGAATTTAAATCCAGGTCACCCAAGGACCTATGAACACCTTTCCTTACATTTGCTGGTGGGCGATGCAAGAGCGCCTTAGGCCCAAAAGGGAAGGCACTGAAAGGCTTGCCAGTTACTCGCTTTGAGGCCCTTGATGGGGCGTTGCGATCCAGCATGATAGGTGCTGGCATACCGCTATCTTCCAGCGATAGGGCTGAAGGAGAATCAGCAGAGGGGGGGGGGGAGAGATCACTTCCTTCACAAGCTAAGAGGAGGGGAAACGCTCTCTGGGGGCCTCCCTGGAGGGCAAGAGGATACCGAGCAAGCCCTCCAAGGGGGCCGAAGGTGGGCCCGAAGAGCCGGGCTGGGATAGGACAGTTGGGGAGCGCTCCATGCATTCGGAAGGTGGCCGATTCATAGGGAACTCTAGAGGCGACTCCCTAGGAGGGCCACCAAGAGGCTCCGACATTGTACCAACCTCAAGGTTCGAGAAGTCAACCGGGAGTTCATCATTATGCTGCACATGAGATGGGGCCACGCCTTGGAGCGGGAGCATCGGGAGGTAGGATGATCAAAGGAGATGCAATGCACACACCTGGGAGGACGCCACTCCAACTCCACCCCTATCATAAGCTTTGTGCCATTGAAAAACCATAGGGGGACCTCTTGCGGAATGTCTTTCCCAGCATGTATAGAAATGCAGCATCTGGTGTAACCCTCCCGCATACCAGCCGCTGTGGCTGCATCCATGAAGAGTGGGGTGCCCAACAGGCTCGCAATTTTATTGAGGATAGCCACCGAGTAGTGACCCAAGCTAAGGCCGTGAAACTTGACCTATAGGGGAATTTCAGAAAGGAGGTCCCTCTCAAGGCAGAGGCCCGCCTCCCATCTACGAAGAACCATGAATCTTCCTTGGAAGAGCCAAGGACCGCCATCAAGGATACGCTGGCAAGCTTCATCCGAGCTTAGCTTCAGATAGAAGAAGCCGTTGGGCCGCGGATAGAGCTTGAAGACACCTACAGGCTTCCACACCTTCTCAATAAAATTTAGCAAGAGCTTCCGATATGGAGGTTTACCTAGGACATAGAAGACGATAGTATGTTCCCAGGTATGATCCAGGGCGATGACGTCGTCCTCAGAGGCAAAGGCAACCTGTAAGCCGTCGAAACAAGAAGGGGCGACATATCCCATGCGGCGAGAGGTAGGGACAAAGGAAGGGGTCTGGATGCCCCGCAGACCTCGCTCCAGGAAGGCATCGCAGGCAAAGGCAGATACAGAAGACAGCGGCCGTGGCGGCTGTGGCAGAGGCGGCTGAGGCGAACTCGGGGCAATAGGGAAGCCATCCACAGAGGACCCCAGAGGAGGCAAGGCGGAGGAGAAGGGGGGAGGAGGAGAGGCTGGAGGAAGGGTAGCACCCGGGGTGAGAGGGCTAGAAGGGGGAAGGGGGGGGGGGGGCGGAATAAGATGGGAGGGACCAGGCAGCGAGGGGAAAAGGGGGGGTAGAGGAGAATGTGGGAGGCGGTTGCGGAGGGGCGGCGGTGGCAGCAGAAGGGTCAGAAGCACCGGCAGGAGGGGGAGGGTTTGGAGGGTTTGGAGGGTCGGGAGGGTCGGGAGCCATTTTTCGGTTTGGAGGGTTTAGGGGAGTTGGGTAGTGAGAAAAAAACGATCTCGATATATGTGCATTGGTCCGCATCATTCTGCGACCCATTTGGGGAATTGGGTAGTTGAGAAAAACGAGAACGTGCATTGATTCTGCACCGGCAGGAGGGGGAGGGTTTGGAGGGTTTGGAGATTTGGGGAGTTGGGTAGTGAGAAAAAAAACGATCTCGATATATGTGCATAGGTCCGCATCATTTTGCGACCCATTTGGGGAATTGGGTAGTTGAGAAAAACGAGAACTTGCATTGATTTGAGGTGAATATGACATGAATTTGAATGATGACGAAGATGTTGCTCGCACGGCTTCCACTACTCTTTCTTGGAGTTGAGTAGAAGTATAGGATCCTGATGATATCAGTCGGACTGATTCAGAGGATCTGATTAGCTTCTCATCCTTGTGGAACTCATTAGGAGATTTGGCCAGTTGGAAAAAGTGCGAGGCTGTCTCGATTCGAGGCGAATGGGTCTGTGAATTGGAATAGGTAGGAAGATGCCACTTAGGCATCCACATTCTACAACTCTTTCAGGGAGCTTGATAAACAGGATGGGTGATTTTGTGTAGGATTTGAGTCTGTTTGATCTCATCAATTGAACTGGTGCGGCCGATACGATTAACTTCTGATCCTTCTTCTTCTGATTTGGGGAGATGGGTTGTTTAAACTATGTGAAATTGTGTGGATTTGGTGAGAAGCCGTCATGTATTGGTGTATGCAGTTCGATCTTGCATCGCATTTGTGGGAAACCGATCGTAAAATAGTTCGGGGCAGAGGATGCGGCTTATATTGAAATATGTGTTTGATGGTTTCTTGCTTGTGCTGTGATTTTTATGGTCTGTCTTTCTTTTTCTTGGCATCTTAGGCAAGATGTGCTGGGTCAGTTCTCGATGGTGAACCTCGAGCTCTACAATAGTGGAAGACATCAAGAAGGTCTCCAAGGCATTCGCGGTATACCCAAAGAATGTGAATGCAGATAGTGCAACAGGTATGAGTTAAAAACTTTTGTCTTTTGTAAATATATCCTTGGATCATTCTTTCATTCTTTTTTTGACCTGCTTTAATTTAGTCTTGTAGAATTTCTCATTAATAATCCTTGACTGCATCATTTTCTCTATTGGTTTGTCCCCAGTTAATTGTTTAGAGTTCAACAAACAAAATTTGGTCGTCATTTGCTTGAGTATAAGATGACACGATTTACTTATTTCCACTGTGATGCTCTTAGATGCCATTAATTTCAAGTAATTGGGTTACGGTCAAGGTTGCATAAGTTGGTAGTCGGTACTCGATCGACAGTGTCATTGACTAAAGATTAATGGTAGTCGGGCGACTAATTAGTTTTAGTCGGCCTATAGTTGATTTTGATTTTGTTTTAAATTACTTTAAATACATAAATCAATTTTATACATATATCCTAACATTTGCATAGATTTATACAATTTCAATACTAAAGTACATTCATAAAAACATAACAAGGATAGTACACCTATTAAAAAAATTAACAATCGCTAAAAAATGAATAACATAAATATACTAACCAATACCATTAGAAGTGAATAGCATACAGAAATAAATCAACCATATGTAGAAGTTTATCATAATCAATTAGGTTTAATGATAATACTCGTACGAGGGTCTCGTTGGTTATAAATGGATTACCATCATTAACATTTGTGGTAAATGAAGCAAATATTAGTTTCAGACAACACACAAACATGATCGAAAGAAGCCCTAGACAAGCATGAATAGTATAGGAAATTAGGAAATACGAAAAATAACACACCATAGCATGAGCAAATGAACCATTGTTGATAGCATAAACATGTACATGAATATTCAAAGAATGTTGAGGAATAAGGAAACTCAAAAAAGTTTGAAAAATGAAAAAAACACCTAACCCTATTACATGGGCGGCGGGAGCTAGATAGCACCATAGGAAAGGAGAGAGGGTTGTGATTGCTCGCGGTGCCGCTATAATATCGTTGATGGGTAGGCGACGATCGACAGAGGTGCATGCAACGATCGACAGAGGTGCATGCAACGATTGATATTAGATGAAGGCGGTAGGAGAAGTGTATGTGATCGTTGGGAGGGTTTTTTGGGTGTTTCGGGACATGAATGGGGCTCACTATTCGATAGTAAGCCCCACTTCTCAATAAATGGGTAATTGGATAATTGAATTTGGTCCACTTAAAAAGCTTAATGTAAAAAGCGACCGACTAGTCGATCTGATTAGTTGGGGAGGTTGATAGCTGACTAGGCCTACTCGAGTCAGCTACCACCTCCCCCCATCGACCAACCATGTTTACATCTATGGTTATGGTTATGTTATTGGTCGATAAAATGCTTTGATAACTGCAACAGCAAGGATATAGGTACTCAATAGTTCATATTCGATGCCCAAGTTGTCAAGTCAGTGAATTTAGCATAATTTTTCCCACATTCAAATCCCCTTCCATTAGTTGTCTTTCCCTCAAACTGTTATGTAGCAAATGTTGACGTCCGTCCTATGACCCTGGGTCTAGTGCACTCCTCCAGTGTGCATCTTATGGTGAAGCACGAGTCTAACTCATTGGACCTTAGAAGGAGTAATACCTATGTCTAATCACCAAGCGAAGCTTGGACCAGCTTGGTAATTGGCTCCCCTTTGGTCTCTGCAAGGCTTTGTCTACTTAGCTCTGGTTGGAGGCCTTTCTTGGAATATCTCCTTTCTCCTCAGCCCACAGAGATAAAGTGCTTGCTTGAGGATTGTGCTCTGCATTCTATGTTTATTGTTTGAATCTTCATCTAACAACTCGAAACTGAGTGTATAGGAGGAAGAAGGTGACTTGTGTTGAGGTCATCTTTCGATCCTAAAGCACACTTCTGTTGATAGGGAATAGCGGTCGTAAACATAAGCTAACAAACTCCTGATACGAGTTTAAATTTCAGAAAAGCTTCATAAGCTCAAATAATCAAAGATATAATAGTTGTCGAGAGAAAGTTTGACTACGAGTTGACGAAGAAGAGTGATCTTGGAAAGGCTTGACTTTGCAGGTCAGCTAGAACTATCCAAGTAAGTCTTTGACAAGTTGGCTGACTAACATAAATATAACTTCTTATAAATCCCATGATTTTAACATTTTTTCTCATTACCATTAGCTTTAGTTATATTAGTATTAGCTAGTGATACCAATTCAGTAGCCCTACATTTTGTCACTATGGGCTCCAAAGGGGACCAGTGTGGCTCTTCTCTTCTCGAGAATCCTTATCTCATGTATCAGTGCGTGGACAACTATACCTCGAGCATATGTTTAGTTCAACCTTTTATTTTTTTCTAAGATTTTTTTGCAATGAAAAAATACCGTACATCTTTTTTGCTACAACTCTAGATCATAAATCCGATATATTTTCTTTGTGATGGTAATGGCAATGTCAAGTCAGTTCATTTGTCTTTCTTTGTATTGTTATAGGTCACAATCCCTTCTTGGACACAAAATGACTTTTTTTCCAATTCAGAACGAGATTGACCTCAATACACTGTTTGAGGACATGTTTGAAATTATTGAGTCTCAAATGAGTTTAAAAATATGGAGAAGTCATCCATCAAAACATCGAGAAAATCACCAGCCATATCCGAGAAAACGGTCATTAGAAATCCAAAGATAGTTGGTGTATTACAAAGCCCAAATGGCATTCTTTGGAATGCAAATGTGAGGCTACTTACCCGAAAAATCCAAGTGAATGTGGGTTTCTCCTGGTCTGGTGTCATGGCTATTTGATTGTAACCCGAATATCCATCAGCGAAACAGTAATATTGTTGCCCTGCAAGTTTCTCCAGAGGCAATAAAGGGTAGTGGGTTTTGGGATTTTAGCGTTTCTTACTGGAAGGATGATGATGGATGATTGACGTTGTGTTTACGTCGAAGATTGTGGCGAATTGACAAATTTACTCTGGAAAGTTGTCTTTTCAAAGCATTTTATAGTGTTGATTGGAGATTTTCATGGAGTTATCTTCATAAGAACTTCTTATTTGTCTGGATTGCTTGGATAAAAGGAGTGCGATTACCGTCTCTTACTCGATCCTACTAAAATGATCATGTTGATTAGGTTTATATGTACACGTACTTTGTAGATGTCTAGTGAATGCTCTAACTTGTGGGTTAATTGGGACAAATATGCCTTTGTGCTCTTTAGGTTGTTCGAGGAGGTTGCTTAAACGTGCACCCACATCTTGGGGACGCCTTGGAGATCTTCTCTTTCATTATTTAAGCTTGTTGTCGATCGAGGGTAAGCCAAAGGTATCGGATCAGATCCTTTATTGGAGAAGATGGAGCATCAACTGACTTGTTGGAAGGCTAGATATCTCTCTCATGGGAACAAGGTGGTGCTCTTGAAATTTGTTCTTTCAATAAAATCGATATTTTAGCCAACGATTCATATTTTGCCAATGTAGGTGCAATAGAAGTTAGAATCCTCGAGGAGGTATTGTGGGGCTAGCTTCAGTTGGGACAACAAGTGCTCGCTATAGTTTGATTAGGGCTAGATCTCATCGACATCTATGGTTGCACTACAGCTTTAGATGTGATCACTTCAAGCATGGTTTCACCATCAAGTTTCTGGAAAGGCATTTGTTCAATATTCTGGAGACATCCGCGCTTTTATGCCCTGTTATGGGGCGACAATCTTTCCTCGACAGTTCGTAAGAATGATTTAATAGAGGGTGCTTTATCTTTAACCTTTTTGTGGCTTTTGTGGTGATGCAGATTTGGGGGTGTTTGAAGTAATATAACTCCGGATGAACACTTACCGAGCATGTTCACCCTTTACCTTTTCTAGAACTGTATGTGTAGCTGATATTTTTTTTGAAGGAATATTGATCATTATAAAAATAGAGATATTTATGATTTTCAGAAACATGGAAATTGAAAAGCGCAACTGTTCAATCATAATAATGTAACACTACAATGAATCTGTGAAATCTGAGTTACCCTTTGCGTTATCATTGCGATTACAAAGTATCATAACTTCTACTTGAAGTCGAAGGATGGTAGGTAAATTAGATTGTAATTCTGGTCCTCTTGAAGGCCTTGTTATAGGAGCTCCCTCTAGTTATGTATACAACACTTAATTTCTTGCGGCTGCTTCTTTTAACAGTACTACCTGTGATGTTGTCGACTAAGTTGCTACCCGAGATGGAAACCGAGGACAATGCCAAACGAGAACAGCTGTTGCATGGAATGCAAAGCCTTTCCGTGCCCTTGCAAATCGAAAGGATGAAGGTATGCGCGGTAAAATATATTTCCTCTTTCTTTGGTACTGTACTATAAGGTGGTTTACAAGTGTGCTATATTGTTCAGAACAGAATCGACATGATCGGAGCTGCTTGTGAAAGCGCTGAAAAAGTGATATCAGATGCACGAAAAGCCTATGGCTTGGGATCGCGACAGGGGCCTACGCTAATCCCTACGCTGGACAAAGCACAAGCTGCGAAGATACAGGAGCAAGAGAATCTACTCAGAGCTGCCGTAAACTTTGGTGAAGGTGTGACAACTTTTGATTTTAATGTATTTATTCAAGTTTATTCTTCATCAGTACTAATAATATATCCCGCGATGCCCGTATGCAGGGCTACGCATACCGGGAGATCAAAGGCATATTTCTTCTCTTCCGGCTCACTTGATAGAGGTCTTGCTGCATGCAGACGGTACACACCACATGGGAGATGTGACCGGTATCGTCTGGTCTACCGTATACATGTCCATTAACTATTAGATATCGATAGAAATTTCACCATGGAAACACGTTCTTTACATACGTATCTTTTTTGCAGGTTCTCATCAAAAGATTATGCCACCATCGTTCGCGCACAACACTGCCACGAACTCGGGAAATATTTTGCAGGTTCGACCACATGCTCTATGTTATATCGAGCATGATTAAATATAGGATATGCATATTTTTTAGGTGGTCTCATCATCATGTTAGAATTTTTTAAACTGACAAGTCGGTTTCAAGGTTTGAAGGCATTCAAAAATAAAAAAAGTCGGTTTGTTGTCGTAATTATATTTAGCTTCTCAGGGTCCTGGATCACAACTAATGGGAAGGTCGGCACCGTCACCTGGAGCAACTCCTCTCGACAATGCATCCACACCTCCTCTTCATTACACGAATTCACCGAGATCCAGTGCGAACTTAATGAACACCCCTTCTCCTCAGCAACAACAAGCTCAGCAGCAGCAGCAACAACGACAAAAGATGATGCAATTGTCTGCACAATAGCAGCAGATCCTCGCTCAGCAACAATTGCGACAGTCTTCTAATCCATCCTTATTGCAACAGCAGCAGGTTCTTACTTCACTAATATCGAGAAATCGGATTTTTGAAGTTTTTGATGCATCATTCATTGATTGGATGGTGATCGAACTTTTCCCCAAATTAGATTCAATTTTGAACGACGCCCATATGGCCGTATAGACCAATGAACCTTGGGTTTATGTTTTTCCAGATTGAAACAACAACAACAACAACAACAAAGCCTTTTCCCACAATTAAGTGTGGCTGGCTACGTGAATTTTTTGCCTCCATTCAGATCTATTTTGGGTCATTCTTTGGTTTAAATCCAATAACTAAGATCTCTTCGGATAGTCTCTTTCCAACACTTCTCGGGCTTTCCTTGCCCTCTCTTAACCGACTCAACATCGCAAGTATCACATTTTGTAACTGGTGCATCAACCGACTTCCTTTGCAAATGGCCAAATCATCTTAAGTGGTTTTCTCTCATCTTATCCTCTATCGAAGCTACGCCAACTTTCCTTCTGATCGCATCATTCCGAATCCGATCTTTTCATCTATGGCCACACATCCACCTTAGCATTTTCATTTCTGCTACAATCATTCTCTGCGCATGTCAATGGTTGACAGACCAACATTGTGATCCATAAAGATGAACTAATAAAATGATTTTTTTATGAAATACCATCTTGATTTTTTTTCCCTTCATTTTTCAGGAGTTTCATGGTTTCATGATGTTAAAAAAACGAATGCTTGACATATTTGTGATATTCTCCCTCTCAGAATGCAATGCAAAAGCTACACGATCTACAACAGGGCCAGACCCAGCAGAACTTTCAAACGGTATAATTCCTTAGATCTTTGTTCTCCCCTTCTTATATGGCATTTCCAACTGAAATATCTTCTTTCTTCATTTCTTGGATTTACCTGAAGTTCTTTGCCTGTATGTCATAATAAGACGGTTAATATCAGGTGCCCGTGCAACATCAGATGCAGTACTCGCAGTCCCTGACGCAGCAACAATTCCAGAACCGGCAGCTTCAGACGGCTATGCAGCATAATCTCTCGCAGAATCAAATCAATCAAGGGAATCAATTAAGGAGTAACTTAGGGCAGTTTACCGGATCCACGAACAATGCCTTCTTTAACGCCGCGCAGACAACTCAAAACACGCAATTGGTTGGTTTCCCTTGTTATTTTTTCATCGAGTTCGAAATCCTTTAGGATGTACAAAGCAAGCTATAAATAAATCACTCATGGGGACATAAACCGAGATTATGTATATTTTTTGGTTCAGTTGGTCTCAAAATATATCATATTTTCAGTATTCTCACTTTTTTCTTCTGCATTGCAGATGTCGAACATGTCCGGTATTCCATCACAGTCGAATTTGCCAAGAATGCAGGTCATTGTCTTTCCGATCTCTTGTATATGTTTTGGGTTCGTAGACGTCGATCGAGAAGCAAATGCAATGTAACCAGATGTTTGGTACTGTGTATTTTTATCGAAAAACATAACATGCCTGCAATCATGTAATTTTTTTCTTCGAAATCACGTTTTAGCGATGCCTGAAACTTCATCTTCGCCGTTTCTAAGAGAGATCTATCTTTTACTCCAGCAGTTTGGCGTGTCAGGTGCCCAGCGAAACTACTCTTCTCAGATAATAAACGACCAAAGTAAGTATGCGCAGAAGTTGTTCATTACGTCATCACTCATCGATGCAATTGGTTTTATAACTGCTCTCGGAATCCCGTTAAATGGTTTGGTGGTTGAGCAGCAGCGATGTTTGATTCTCAGAACCTTTCTCTGCAGTGTTCAACATGGGAGCGACCAACACCACTAGCATGGTAGCGATGCAGCAGCAGCAGCAACAGCAGCAACAACTCGGCGGTCAAGGTGCTCTAGGGAACATGAGCGCCCAGAATCTGCAAGCGGGGATGGTCGGCCTTCCCAACTCAGCTCAGAATCCCAATTTTTCGCAGCAACGTCAGCTGAACCAGCAGTGAAAGTAGATGTTGGAGTCGAGATCGTATGTAGCTTGATTGCATCGGTGTAATTCTGTCGCATTATTCGAAATGAAAATAATTATAGAAGTTTGGATTGTCCCTTTGTACGCATAGCATCAAAATATGGCGTGATTGTAGCAAGAACAGCTGTCGATTTTCGCTGATAGTAAAAAAACAAGACAGAAGTGATTGCAGGAATGATTCAAGGCAATCCGCAAAAATAAAAATAAAAATCATATAATATTCGATACGTCGTTCATTTTTCGTTATAAACTCAAACGTTAAAATTTCAAACCAAATTATATGCTTTGCTATACGTTTAACTCTGGTTTATACAATGAGCTGATACGGAATGTTCCGTTGCCATATGAGTATTTCGAAGATTGCGGTCAAGAGCAGATCCTCTCCCGTACTGCAGAGAGCTGCTGTAAAATCATGGACCGCTCGAGCTGCTCGATCTGTATCAAGCGGTTCTCAGGAATTTCCACGGAAGAGTTCACAAAAACACCGAATTCATGTGAACCGCTCGATCAAGATCGTGAGGTTTGGATGATCTACCGTTTTACCGCATTCTCACGTGCCTCCCACCTTCCCTCCCTCTTTTGTAGACATGCAAATATATTAGCAGAGGTGTGGAAGTGAGAGCTCGCAGTGTTTGGAGTTTCCACCAGAAAGATCCAGCTCGAGGATTAGGGTTTTGAGCTCTCGATCGGCAATGGCGGAGGAGAGCAAGATGGTGCACTCTCCATTGGTGACCTACCTCTTCATGCTCTCCCTCCTCGCTCTCTGCCCGCCCTTCGTCATCCTCCTGTGAGCACCGCACCCTACCCCCTTCTTTCCCCTCAATCAAAGATCCGAACTTTCCATGTTTTTAGGTCAAATCTGTTGGATTCCTGCAGGTGGTACACGATGGTTCACGCCGACGGGTCCATCGCCGTGACCTTCGACCACCTTAGGCGGAATGGATTGGAGGGGTTCCTGGGCTTGTGGCCGAAGCCGTCGCCTCTGCCTTTCAAGATCATTGCCTATTTTGCTGCCTTGGAGGCGTTTCTGCAGCTTGCGTTGCCCGGGAAGAAGGTCGAAGGACCCGTATCGCCCGCTGGGAACGTGCCAGTCTACAAGGTTGCCTGTCTGAGATTGCTGAATTGTTGTTTTTGAGGTAGTGGGTGATCAGGAATTTATGAAAGATTGGATGTTTGATGCGAAGAATGCGGATTTTGTCGAATGAGTTTATGGATTATTAATTGAAATTCCTAGTTAGAATGCTTCATGAACTATGCCACTGTGGTCTCTGAAAGGGGAGTCTTAGTTCAAACAGTAGTTTAGAGGTTGTCGCCGTGCGACTGATCAGGTATAGGTTCGAGTTTTAGTTGACATAGCATTGGATTTCCCAACAAATATTGATATCTCTAGTTTAGGCACATCTTCTTCTTGTTGTTGGTATTATTATCTTGTGGGGAGGGATCGGCGGTTGCTAAGGATCTCTTACATGCTATTTCTTTGGTACTTAATTTGTGTCTTAGTGGGAGATGCTCCTTGAGTCTGGTTGAGTTTGTAGCCTCTGAACCCCTTACTCCACTGCTCAAACCGGACAACGGCATACATCCTATTGCTGTAGGCACTATCTGGAGGCGTCTTGTATCCAAAGTTGCTATGACAGGGATCGGGAAGGAGACGTCTAAATATCTCAACGACTTTCAATTTGGAGTTGGTATATCTGGAGGAGCGGAAGCCATCTTACACAGCACCAACCGTCTTTTGAGCAAACTTCACGGGGACGGATCTCTCTCTATGCTTACGGTGGATTTTTCTAATGCTTTCAACTTGATAGATAGATCTCTGATGCTTGGTGAAATTAGGAGGAGATGCCCCTCTATTTCTTCATGGGTGGAATTTATTTATGCTCAAGCTTCCAGATTATATATTGGAGACCATTATTTGCGGTCATCAACAGGAGTGCAGCAAGGTGACCCTTTAGGTCCCCTTCTTTTTTCTCTGGTATTGCACCCACTTATTCATGAGATTAGAGACAATTGTAAACTCCTACTCCATGCTTGGTATCTTGATGATGGGACAATCATTGGGGACACTTTAGAGGTGGTCAAGGCACTTGACATTATTCAATGCAGGGGTCCAAAGATGGGGCTTATTCTAAATATAAAAAAAACAGAGCTTTTCTGGCCCTCATGTGATAGTCAGAAGATCCGTAAAGGGTTGTTTCCCTTGGATATTGGGAGGCCGGTGTTAGGTGTGAAGTTGCTTGGAGGAGCTGTGAGTAGGGATAAAGACTTTATTGAAGATTTGGCTATGATGAGGGCTACCAAGGCTGTTGACTTAATGCATTTGCTTCCTCAGTTGGATGATCCACAAAGTGAGCTACTTCTATTACGATCTTGTATGGGTACTGCCAAGCTTATATTCGGCTTACGGACATGCCAACCTGCATATATGGAACGAGCCGCTACTTGGTTTGACAAAGGGTTATGCGGAGCTATTGAGGATATTGTGGTTTGTAGAGGTCCTTTCTTTAGTGACCTTCAGTGGAGAGTGGCGTCGCTACCCATCAGACTCGGTGGTTTAGGTCTTTACTCGGCTATTGAGGTTTCTTCATATGCTTTTGTGGCCTCCAGAGCTCAATCCTGGATGCTTCAAGATCACATGCTACGAGACAGCGGGATAAATGGTATGGATTCTGATTTTCTTAATGCTTTGGAAGGCCTACGTGTCGCACTCCCGTCTCTTGATCTTACATATTTTGCTAGTAAGGATACCGTCCCCCCTAAAGCTCAGAATGCTTTGGCGAGTTCCTTTTTTAACAAAATAGTAAAAGAAATGGAAGTTGAGTTTGACATGACTGCTAGACAAAAAGCAATTTTCCGATGTTTACAAGCTGAACATGCCCAAGATTTTCTTCTTGCCATTCCTATTGAGGGACTTGGAATGCATATGTCACCCATTGAATATTGTAGTATTCTCAAGTACCGCCTCATGATTCCTCTATTCCCACCAGATGAGGCTTGTCCTGTATGCCACAAATCCTGCTTAGATGCTTTTGGGGAGCATGCCGTTCATTGTCGCGAACTTTCAGGTTTTAAATATAGGCACGATCTTGTCAGGGATGTTCTTTTTGATGTACTCAGACATGCGGGGGTTTCTTCAAAAAAAGAAGCACCGGTGAATTTTTTAACTGATCCACAAGAGGGGAGATCGACACTTAGACCGACAGATGTTTTAATATTTGGATGGGTTGGAGGAAAACATACATGTGTTGATTTGACTAGAGTTTCTCCATTAGTGGATCCGATAAAGAGTGTTTTTGTTGCAGAATTCGCTGCACAAAAAGCTGCCTCAACTAAAGTGGCTAAGCATGAGAAAGTCTGCATCGACAATCAACATGTATTCATTTCCTTTGGCTTTGATACATTTGGGTTCTTGGCAAGTGAAGCAGTGGAGCTCCTTAAGAGGATTCAAAAAATCATGCATAGCAATGTTATGGTTCCTAAGTCTATGAATGTTGTATTTCGAAGGATTGGATTTGCCATTCAAAAGGGATTAGCGGCGCAGCTTGCTACCCGTCTCCCGTCAATTTCTATGTAATATCTTCTTCCTTTTTGGAATAAAATTGAACATGATCAGAAATTTTAGTACTTAACTAGTCCAGCTTTAAAAGGGTATTACTCAACTATTGCAGATGTATATAACTATTGCAATGTGGTAATAACAAGCTGTTTCGAGAATTGGTTGGCACTCTAATTTTAATGCGTAAGCATGAGTGTCTTATCCCTGGAAGCCTGAGTGCAATTTAAACTGCAAGTTTAGGAAGAGCGTAGGCTCTGAATGGGTTCAAGCCTTTGGGCAGGATGTTAGCAGTGCATCCTTGGAGAACGCCACCTATGTGAGTGTTACTGTGGGCCGCAGTTAAAGGAAGAGGGTCTTTCCTAAACACACTCATGAAACATGATTAGGGTGCATGGCCTTTAAGAGCACCAACCCTGAAGATTGTATAAAGAACAACGCTTTGTTGTTTCTACCGGATACTTTAACACCAAGATCTGAAGTTCAAGACGTAGTTCACTTCGTTCCTGTTAAAGTGAAAGTAGTAAACTCAGGTAAAGGTTCAAACCGGAAGGTACCTTTACTGAAAGCAAAGTGTGGGCAGCCGAAAGAAGTCTCTTAAACCTTTTTGAATCTCTTTTTCAAATTGGTGAATTCGTAGGGGATTGTTGTATTAAAAATTGTATTTAAGTTTTAATTGGAAAGCTTATGTAATTATAATTGAAACTAATTTGGTTTCAATTGGGAAACCAAATGGTTTGGAGGGAAAGTTGGGAATTCCCAAATTTGAAACATTAATTAGTTTGGATTGAAGTTTAGTACCATACCTTAGAGATCTAAACTTCTTGTGGACTTATATATGAGTTAACAACCCAAGCTCTTGTAGCAATAGTAGAGAGGAGGAATGGAGGACCACACACGCGCGCGCGCTCCGCTCTGTCTCCGGCTCGGGCTCGGGCTTGGGAGAGTCAATTCGGATCTCGATACTTTTGTTGCGGTTTTCATTTGGTCGATCGAATAAATTAATCAGGCAGATTAATTTGATTTCGATCACATTGGGAATCAGACGTGATCCAAACGGCTCGATTTAGCCGCGTGTTTGGAATTCGAATGGACACGCCCGTTGAGGAGCGTTTTCGGAAACCAAAGGTCACCGCGTGCTAGGGCACGCGAGCCCCTCGTTTTATATCCCTCACCCGACGCTGTCTTTCTTCACTCACAAGAAAAACTTCTCACGCCGTCTCTCTCTGGTTCTTCCTCTCACAGATGAACGTCTCCCCCTTTTTCTCTCGGCTGCAGTTCTCTGAGGTACAATCGAGGACGATCATGGAATTAAAAATCGCGCCCCAGGGCGCTCGAGGCGTACGCCTCGAGGCAAGGCGGCCCATTTCCGCCCTGGGGCGTGCGCCTTGGCTGTTTCCAGTGAGGCGGTCGCCTCACTCATGCAAAACGTTGCGAGGCGTGACCGCCTCAAGGCGCTTCGAGGCGTTGGCTGAGGCGAGCCCGTTTTAAGTGGGTCACGTGCAGTGCACGTGACCCACTTTACTAACCCTCCTCTCCCCCGATTCTAACCCTCCTCTCCCCCGATTCCCAAATTCGATATCGACCTCCCCCTGGCGACTTCGAGCGAAAAGCCCTAACGATCTCCTCCTCCCGACGCCGGCGACGTCGACCACATCTGGAGCTGCCGCAAGCCCGCAAGGCGTCAGAGATCTCTTCTCCAAGCTCGCGAGCTCCTCCTTTCACCACCGCCTCTTCCTTTTACCCCATCAGGTTCACCGCCCATCGCCATTTTCATTTTTTTTCTTTTTTTTGTTACTTTTTTTCTTGTTCTCAGTTATCTCTAATTCATGGGTGGGGCAACGAGATGTATATCTGCATCAGTTTGTGTGTGTGTGGCTGAACAGAGACTGAATGCTCCTGTGGGTGAATGCAAAATAAATAACAAAACATTATCAACCAACTAACATTTTTACCCGATGATATTAATCCCCACAGAATACTGCTGAATGTGGAATGTGTTGCAAGCAAAGGAACAAACGACAGGTAGAACAAGACCGTGATTTAGGTGGAAAACCCAACGGAGATGGAAAAATGACGGGACACCCGCAAACCTTAATCTATACAGGGATGAATTTCTTGTTTTGTTAAGCCACAAAATTAAAATTTACCAAAATATAGTTTTGAATACAAAACACTTGAGATATATGATTAAATAGTTTGTTTGCTGTAAGATCAACTCATATGTTTACGATGTCTTCACAGATCTGATGCGACTTGATATATACTGAGATTCAATACCCTATGAGTGTACTGTATCGCAGGAATTAGACTTTAAATGAAACAAGTGTAAATGACAGCCGTGACCTCTGTTATATCCACCTGAGCATGATTTTTAATTCCATGATTATAATACTAGAAGAAGTATTCCACCCAAGTGTACTTTAATTCCATGATTTTTTGAGCAAGCATGATGAAGTTAATATGTGATTAACATGTTTTATTTATGATGCAATGTGCTATAAATTTCAGAAATGCCGAGAGCTAACAAGAGAGGCACGAAAGATTCTGAAGGAGGTCGAAGTGACCCCGGTTGGAAATATTGTGTTCCAGTCGAAATGGAGGAGTCTCAGAAGGGAAAAGGTTATCTTTACGTACAATGCAATTTCTGTGCTAAGCGGATTACAGGTGGCATTACGAGACTCAAGCACCACCTTGCAAAAACTGGGAAGAATGTTAAAGCATGTCCAAAAGTCCCAGTTGAAGTCTCAAATGAAATGAAGTGTTTACTGGCAAGGCTTGAAGAGAGAAATAGAAGAGCAGTGGAAGAGATGGAAGAACTTTGCAAAGTGGACGCTTATGAAATGGAAACACCTCATGGGAGCAATGAACATCAAACAATGACAGGAGGATCCAGCAGTGTGAAGCAAGTGAGAGGTCCTATGGACTTATTTGTTGGTGCATCCGGTTTGGGAGGTCCCACGATTGGAACTAGCAGCATAAATGAGAAGCAACTTCAGACAACATTGAATTCATCATGGAAGAAAGAAGAGAGAACTCGTGTTTGTCGTGATATTGGAAGATTTTTCTTTGAAAATGGATTGGCATTCAATTGTGCAAATAGCCCATCATTTCAAACAATGCTCCATTCTGTGGGAGCATTTGGGAGGGGATTGAAGCATCCAACCGCACACGAGTTGAGATCTTGGATACTGAGGGAGGAAGTGAATAACATTGGCAATTTGATGAAAGCGGCAAAAGCTTCTTGGGCGGAAACGGGTTGTAGCATCATGTCTGATGGTTGGACAGACACGAAAGGTCGTTCACTTATCAATTTTTTGGTGAACAATCCAAGTGGGACTTGGTTCTTGAAGTCCATAGATGCATCTGACAAAACAAAGAGTGCACATTTACTTTTTTCCCTGCTCGATGATGTAGTTGAGGAGGTCGGTGAGAGCAATGTCGTGCAAGTTATTACTGACAATGCCTCAAACTACAAGGCAGCTGGAAAATTGTTGATGGAGAAAAGAAAACATTTATATTGGACCCCTTGTGCTGCTCACTGCATTGATTTGATGTTAGAAGATATTTTGAAAATGCCTTTGCATGCCTCTGTTTTCAAAAGAGCAAAAATATCAACTACATTTATGCTCATGGTTGGGTTTTGGCCATGATCAGATCAAAGATTGGGGGAGATTTGGTCCGTCTTGCTATTACACGTTTTGCTACGGCTTTCCTTACATTGCAGAGATTAATTGCTGTAAGGGACGCTCTCGAGTCTTTTTTTACTTCCTATGCATGGAAGAGGAGTCCATATTCCACCAAGCCCCAAGGGCAAAGTGCATGCAACACAATTTTGAGACGGAAATCCTTTTGGCCGGGGGTTGCCTTTGTGATTAACACAACTAAGCCATTGGTCATGGTCTTACGAATGGTTGATTCAGAAAAATATCCCCCAATGGGATTCATTTATGAAGCCATGGATAGGGCCAAGGAACAAATTGCACTTGCATTGAGCAATGAAGAAGAAAAATACAAGCCATTTTGGGACATTGTGGATGCCAGATGGGATCGCCAACTTCATACTCATTTGCATGCTGCAACCTACTTTCTCAATTTCCAATATCAATACGATTCCTCATTTTCCACACACACTGAGATAAAGATTGGATTGTATGCATGCATGGAGAGGTTGATAAGCGATCCCTTGGAGAGGGAAAAAGTGGATCTACAGATAGATTCTTTCAGGAGTGCACAAGGTTTGTTTGGATATTCTAATGCTATAAATACACGCAAGAAGAGGAGTCCTGGTAATGTATTCCTCTAGAGTCTCAATATATTATTCTTTGCTTTTCATTATTAAATCTAACCATATCTTATGAATTTACGACCATCATCAGCTGATTGGTGGAGGGCATTTGGAGATGATACTCCTGAGCTGACCAAGTTTGCCAAAAAAGTTTTGAGTTTGACATGTAGTGCATCTGGTTGTGAACGCAATTGGAGTTCATTTAATCAGGTAGTATTTTGACTATAGTAAATCATAAACCCATTCTCTAATTATATATATTTGAAGCTTGTCCATGTATATTGGGTAGGTACATACGAAGAGGAGAAATCGTCTCACACAAGCAAAACTCAATGATTTGGTTTATGTGATGTTCAACTTGAAGTTGAAGCAGAGGGAGGTCAAGAAAAAGACTGTGGAGGATCCCCTGTGCTTGGAAGATGTGGATTCTGGTGATGAGTGGATTTCAGAGCTTCAAACATGTGAACAAGATGCATATCATGAGCTTGATGCAAATACTCCTCTGGAGGTGGATGCTGCGGAAGCTGAGGAAGAACAAGATGATTCTCGTCGGAAGAAGAGAAAGAAAGGTAAATGTGATGTTAAACTTACTTCATTAGAATAAAAATACAATATACTAACAAAGTAACAAATAACAATGGTATTGTATAATACAGGTAAAGTTGTGGTTGATATTGATGAGGACGAGGTTCATACTGGAGATGATGCTAGTGATGGAGATGATGATGAAGAAAATCTAAACTACATGGATGATTCATTGGATGATCCAATGAGCAGTAGTGAATCAGATGATGATAGTCTTGCTGCCGCTGTTAGAGTTCACGACAACGATTAGAAGATCTCTAGGAGTCTAGAAGACGAGCATGAATCGACATTCTACTTTTTGAATTAGAAATAGGATTTGAAATCTAGAAGTTGGAACCTATTATGTTTTGTACTCTCTATTTTGTCTTGCATTTAATTCTAACATTTGGTACACTACAAGTTTACGAGTCTAAGACAACGATGGATTGCATTTGAATTTCTCTACTTGCTTTATATACTTCAAGATATGTGTTATTGTATTGCTTTCTTAATATTTATACAATAAAAGATGTTAGATTAGTATTTTTTTTGGGGAAAACTGAGGCTTACGCCTCGACCGCCTCGAGGCTACGCCTCGCCTCGATTCTGGTGGAACCGCCTCGTTCCGCCTTTCGTTCTTTCAAACCTTGAGGACGATCCCGTTGGTGTGCGCCGATGAAGATCGTGAGTCGTCGTATCCTGGGAGCGGATCGCCAATACCCTACGCACCGGTATTGTGGGGGCGATATCTTCTCTAAGGACAATCCATTTCATGGACGCTTTGGTGACTTCTAAACTAATCTTTATTTCATTTTGGTTGTCGCAATATGTTTATTGCTTTACCCTTTCTGGTCATGCCCTTATTTATATTTCCGTTCATTTAATCGGTTCGTGTTTGTATATTATAATCAGATAATGATTGGGAAACATACGATTAATATAATCTTATTTAGTATTGTTTTTCTGTTAATTCATTTGGATCCGTTGATTTACTTTTTAATATATGCATTGACAATCTTATTAACAACAGAGAATGCACAGACATGCACGCGCACTATTGCAGTTTCTCTGCCATCATCTAATAAACTAGTTTTCTGAATCTAAGAGCTTTTGTCACAGTACAGATAACCCGTGTTTAATACCGCTAATCTGTTGTGTATCATTGCATGATCGTTTTACCAAACTTCAGTATGAAGAGAATGGTCGTGGTCGTGTGGCCGACTGAATGCTTGTAAATATAAATACTGCATTGATGCTGGTGTACATCTCCAAGTTGTTCTGGTGGGAATCTGGGTACTGGAGTACAATGGATATCGCCCATGACAGAGGTTGGTCGATGCAGTTCTTATTCTGATGCTAGAATCTCTCCAGTTCTCTGCTTTCTGTATATTGTTTCTTAGTTTGCATATATAAACTTACAGTATTCATATCACGCTTGTGAAGACACCGTAAATATTATTGCAAGGATTTGTAGTGGTTCGACAATGTATCTTCTTCACATGCTCATGTCAGACTCTCTTTGTATTCTCGTGAATATGTTTGGGAGTACAATGGATGGTGTGTGATTGGTGGTAGAATTACATGGAGGTTGAGGAACACATGTACTTTGCCGATCAGTCTTCACATGTCGAAATCCAACAATAAATCCAACGATGAACTAGAAAATTGGCACCCGAGAAGAGAACATCATTTCCCATGCTACACTTTTTTTCTTAACTCCTGTGTTCTAATCTGCATCCACTTTTCAGCTGGATTCTACATATGCTGGGGATGCTTGGTGTGGATGCCGTATGTTTATACGTCTCCCGGCATGTACCTTGTGAACCATCCATTAGATTTGGGCACTCAGGTATATCACATTAAACAAGGAGTTATGCTTAATTAAACTTTAAGCCATGATTTTGCACAGATAATTCCATTTCCTTCCTATTGCAGCTGGCAGTTTCGATACTTAATTACAACTGCGATAGACAGCGTCAGGAATTCCGAAGAACAAACGGGAAAGATTTGGTTTGGGGTAAACCTCCTACTAAGGTGCGCACGCTGTTGTTAACTTGGATGGTTCTTGCCAGATGAGAGTTATCTGCACTGTTTGGTTTTGGCACAGATAGTGGCTTCATATCACACGAAAAGTGGAGAAACCAAAAGCAGCCTTCTACTAACTTCTGGGTGGTGAGTTCATGTGGCGATCGATGCTTTTCCCATCATCGACGACCAGTGCATCTAGACTTACATTAACTCGAGTCAAGAAGTTAGAGCCACTTCTCTGGATGTCTGATTTGGCTCGGCATTTTCACTATGTTCCGGAGATCTTAGCTGTGTTTTCTGGTCGGTGCCTGCCCTTTTCAACCATGTAAGTGCTCCCAGATTCTCTCTGCGGTTAATATTTCTAGACCGGATTTACTTGCTTGCTTACCGACTTGCCAATTCTTCTGCAGTTCCTACCTTACTTTTACGTGTTGTTCTTGGCCATACTTCTTCTCGATCGTGCCAAGAGAGACGACGATAGATGCTCGTCAAAGTAAGTTGGATATACAAAACTGCATACGGCTTACATTCCATGTCTTTGCCGTCAGAACTGCTCATGATTCCGTCATTGGACAGGTATGGCAAATACTGGAAGCTCTACTGCCAGAAGGTTCCTTACAGGGTTGTACCTGGCTTCTACTAGACCAACACCAGACGAGCCGGTGGCCGTTTTCGATCTGTAGTTCTTGATATGTACTTTAATTGGATTCAGGGTTCAATTTCCCTTTGATTTGTATAATCTACCGAGTACTTAGAGTACTTGTTTGATGTATCAATAAATGATCAGCAATCGATTTTCCATATTGATGATGCTATTCGAGTTCCTCGACAACTTTCAGCATGTGATTCTGATCTGGTTGCTTTGGTTAGAAACAACTTTCAACAGAGCTTACCGATCGAGGAAGCGATCAAAACTGCCATGGAAATAATCTATACTGTCAAAACACGCATAGATATAGAGAGAAGAGCGAAGAAAACCATTATAACTTAAGATTCATATCATTTATATCCCAACAGTTCATCGATGGGCTTGAAGTCTTACATCTCTTCAAATGCAAATCAAAACCGTAAACGGTAAAAAAACCGATTTCGAATTTGAAAAACCTTCCGGCAAGAATCACGCTATGCGCTTTTTTATTCGTCGTCTAAATCGGAAGAATAACATTTTTACAAAAATTTATATACAGTATAGATATACACGAGCAGTGAACGAACATCACATCTCTGACAGGAGGCTGCTGATCTTCCTCAGCTCTCTGAGTGCGGCCATGGCGGTGGCTTGCCCCTTGCTTCCGAGTATGTTGCTCGGCAGGTTTTCGAGCGAGCCAGACTGACTGAAATCTTGCTGGAAGACAGATTCCAGCACCTGCAATGGAACCAAACAGATAACGTATGTTCACAAACTGCAAGTTCATTCAGACAACGTATACCGTAGATCATCACACGCACCTGAACGTTCTCGAGCATCGACGTCCCGAGATTCTTCAGGTTGCCCATCACGTTCTTCTCCGTGACTTCTGTCTTGGCAATAGGATTTCTAGAAATCTCAGTTTTCTGGGAACCTTTCTCTGCGTTAGTCTCTGCAGCATTCTTGCCGAATTTCCAGAACCGCTGGAATTTGCTGGGTGGAGCCTTCTTCTCCTTCGAAACCGCTTCGTGGCTCCCTGTCGCGTCCGGTTCCTTACCGAGCACGGGTTTGGTCGACGAAGAGGCAGCACCGAGATCACTGCAAGAGCGGGCCACCTTGGACTCCGCAGAATTCGCATCATCCTTGTAATCGCTAGCATGCGAATTCAAGATAGCACGCGCTTCCTTCAAGTCATTGTCGTGGTCGTTGACCTCGCTGACGGGGCTGCTAGCCGTGGAGATGCACGAGGAGTTCTCCCCCACTGAGCTCGCCACCTCGGCCTTGCACTCGAGGGACTTTTCTGAGATACATTCCACATGTGGGTTGTAGTGATCATCCTTCGCAGGCGTTTCTCCGGTTGTTTGTGAGATCGCATCACTCATATCTTGCGCCTTCTTGGATTCATCCTCGGCTTCTCTCGACAAGTCCTCCAACAAGTTGCGCTTAACTGCAAGCCGGGATTCCTTCTTCGCGGTGACGTTCTTTGCTGGAGACGGAACGGAGTCGGTTCTGAACAAGCCAAACCTCTTGATGAAGCCGTTTGAGACCGGTTTCTTCTTCTCCGCAGTCGTAGACACCGGCGCTTCCTCATCCTTGTGCATCACTCTCCACTTCTTCTCCCAATAGCTCTCTGGCAGAGCGTAGAGTGATGTCTTCGGAGAAGACGACCCCATCGAGAGGCTATGGCCCAACCTCGGCAACTTCACTTTCTCGTCGGGGACTTGTGATGGAGATCTCGGTCCGTGCGTATCAAAAGCAATAGCTTGCAACGACTTAGCCTTCCCGATCAGCTTCTTCACATCGATGTTCTCCGGGAAGTTGAGAAGCTTTTGGAGGCAGGAGGTCGCGTGCTCGGTCGCCAGAAGAGCCGAACGTAGATGGAGGATCATTGCCACCGCCACCGCGGAGATGAACGCCCCTCGATGAGAAGAGAGGACCTTGAAATGCTGATGCACGTCGTTCTCGAGATGAGACATGGTGTTGGGACATGAGAACACCTCATCCCACACGACTAGAAGATCCTTCAGAGAGAACTCCCTTCCGAACAAGACCCGAAGCCACCGCATCGCGAAGTAATGTGGTTCGACTCCAAGCTCGACCAGGTGAGCATGGAGAGACGAGTCGACGATGGATAGCAGATGGTACAAAGCGGATGAAGCTTCGATCACCGGAGACAGAATGGTACTCGATCCGACGGGTGGAGACGGCGAAAAGAAATCTGCCATCACGACAATGCCGTGGCTTCCGTTCATCAGCGCATCGAACATACAGTACGCGTCGTGCTCCATGAATCTATCCGACAGGAGTACGCCCAACTCCCCTTCCGCTCCGTAGGCGTCACTCAGCAGGATTATATCCCTTATCTCAGGATCGAGCTCATCCAGGCTGCTGGCTCTGGTCGCCATCCCCTGCACACCCTCCCTCGCGTCGTTCCAATTGGTCTTCTTCGTGAATCTGTAATTCGACGTCACATCGCTCTCGGGGAAGCACGCATCGTCGAACTCATCGGTGAAGTGATCCTCGTGCTTCTTTCTGACCTCCGAATGGCGGAGGATGTCGACATGGAGCACGTACAGCAAAGGAGCCAGTAGCTCGTGCATTCCTGTCAGCAAACGCCACAACGTAAGTTCCGATTCCGATCGATTCGATCTCAAACAGTTTAAAACAACAGGTTTACGAAGATATCGACACGAACATCCATCAAAACCGATAGCCAATACCTGATAAAAATCGTGTTTTTACGCAGATTTCTCGCATATTTTACTACTGACAGCGAACAACTCTAAGATTAACAGACTAAATTTCATCTCAAACAGTTAAAAGCAACAGCATTGTGAACACATCGGCCTGAAGATCCATTACAGTCATTCGATACCAGCCCATAAAATCCACCTTTTTACGCAGATTTCTTGCGTAATTTACTCCTGTCAGGGAAAAAAGTAAGATTAATTGACTAAGTTTCATCTTAATCAGTTCAAAACAATAGCGTTATGAAGATCTATCACGTTTTACACAGATCTCTCACGTAGTTTGCTACTGACAGAAAAAAAAACTGTAAGATGCATTAGAAACAGACTGAATTTCTTCTCAAACAGGCAAAAACAACGATTTTACGAAGTTATCGACATGAAGATCCATCACAATTGTTCAGTAAAACCTGAAAAACCCCGTTCTTTTACGCGGATTTCTAGCACAATTTACTCCTGACAGAAGAAAAAGAACTGTAAGATTAACAGATGAGCTCACCTTGCCGATAACCGTACTCGGGGTGGCGAAGACACCAGACCAACAGCACCCTCCTCAACATGGCCTGGCACACCGAGCTCTGGAAGTAGCTTCCGTGCTCGGGATAGAGCCGCGACAGATCCTGATCGAGCATCCTCTCCAGCTCCGCATTCCGGAAAAACCGACCCCACATACTGTCTGCATAAGTCAGTAGAGCAAGCTATATGATTGTGATCACACCATTGCGACATCGAATTACATCCAAAACAGATCACACTGATGCTTCATTGTTGATCTTGGAGACGAAGAATTTACCGGGGTTTTGCGAGAGCGGGTTGTCCATCGCCGGATCGATCGGCTTGTTTCGATCCTTCGGGAGGTGGGGATCGACGAGCAGCCTGCGCCTCAAGCTTGCATATCTGATAAGATTAGATTGCTCCGTACGATTAAACAAGTTGGCAATCATTAAATGCAAGATTAAACAATAACCTACGGATTTTTTTACATGAGAAAACCAATCTATCATATAAAAAAGCGTTGCTTTGAGTAAAAAAAAGAGAAAAAAAAACTGAACTTTACCAACCTCCTGCGGGAATCTGCAGCTCCACGCCTGTAGTCCTCGATCGAGGGAAATGGGGAGGAGGGTAAGATTCCGAGATGGATTCGCCATTGGACGCTTCTCAGATTCGAGAACCTTAACTCCGGCGATGACTTGGGCCTCGGCGGCAAGGACGGCGCCATCTCCGGTACGGAAAAAGGAGGGATTTTGATCGCCGGAACGGGAGAAGGGATCGATTTCGAGGCAATGGGCGGGGAGATCTGCGGAAGAACGGAGGTGGGTGTGGATTTTTTTTCCTCGGAAAGACGAAGACGAAGGATTTGGTGTGGGGGATTGGAGATTTTCGTGCTTCCCGGAAGAACAGAGGGAGAAGGGGGGAGACGCCCAACTGCTTCTCTCTCTCTCTCTTCCTCTTTATTTGTTGTCGTCGCTGTGATTTTGCCTTTTTTTCTTTCCTATTTTTCTAGTTTTTTCCCATTATTTTAATATTTCTTTTCCATTTTCTACTCTTCTATTGGGTGTCTGTATGACATGGGTTGTCATCCCTCAATTTATTTGTGGATGAGTTTATATTTTAATTTAAATGGGTTTTTTTCATTCTCACCCTTGCAAAATGTTTCATATTCGCTTTGAACCTATTCATCGTGATGAAGGTAATGCATAACCACGCGATCTGATGTCAACCTGGGTCGGATCGGTTACCGACTGGTCCGACGAAGTAGTAGATCGGATGGTTACAATCCAACCAACATAGCGATCGTTTATCGATTATCTTCTCAGTCAAAAGTTTGCGCTCGATGATATTCTAGACATACTCTTCTCAACGCATACTCCTGGTGTAAGAGTCAGCAAGTTTTTTCAAGGGTCTGTAAAGGGTTGTTGTGTGATTCGTCAAGATTATAGGGACCTCGGTGTAAAATACCCTTTATTATTTTTATAAGGAGGAGGAGGATACATGTTTTGTTTGTTTGGAGGGCTTTTCTTGGCCTGAGGAGAAAAACTTGGCATGTCCTTTTCTACACAGCAAACTTGACAATCACACATATGCTTTTCCTTAATCTTTGATATTATTTTTTAATAGAGGCCTGCAAGGAAGTTTCCATAAAATAATTATGGTCTTTGTAAATGCATCTTAATTGTCAAGACAAATTCCAAAAAAAATGATCTTTTTTCCAACATAGTTAAACCCTAAACAAGTAACCATTTTCTTAATAATTGAAGTTTTCAGGTCTTTTTGATATTTTCAACAAGAGATATACAAATAAGAAGAAAACAACCAACAAATCAGTTTGTTCAATAAAAATTTTGGGAAAATTGCACAAAAGGTCATGGTCCTTCTTAAAAAACTATGATATTCTAGGGCTTGAATTTCAGTGTTTTTTTCAGAAACATTTGTAAAGTTGGGAACTTTATTTAGAAATTGGAACGGATAAGCTTTCTCTAATTGAATTTATTACTTGGACTTTTTGGTAATTTCCCCTGTTTTTTCAACCCTTTATACGGTTTTTCATGAACTAAAATTGACTATTTTTTTAGGGTATTAGTTGAGAATTCACTCCTGGAAAACTAATTGTGGCATTTCTGTAAGTTTTCGATGGTGTCATATTATCTTTTCTAACTTTTTCCCTTACCATTTTTTATTATCATATTACATATTTACTATTATTTTTATTCATTTCAATCTTGTTATGATAAATAAATCCTATGAATGATTTATTTATGATATTTCTATATAAATTTGTTTTGACACATATCTTGTTCTATGTTGTATAGGATTCAAATAGAGCACTGTAACCGTTATATCATGATATCTGATATTTTTTGTATGAAAGAATATTCTTTAATATAAGGGAAGCATCTAAAAATGATCCTCCGTTGCATATATTATGGTTTAGGAATATTCCCAACTTCATAAAAGCATCATTTTTCCTCTCTTTCCATAAGATAATGGGGATGTTACATACATACATATATATATATATATATATATATATTAAAAATAGTATATTTATTTTTTATTTTTAGCTGAAAAGAAGGAATTAATAAAAAAAAACAAGGGCATTTTTGGCTTGTTATAGAACAAGATAGAGTGGAAGGCATTAGAAGTGTAGGTGGGGAAGTTAAAAAGTGAAGATTCTTGCATGGCTGGTCCACTTAAATCATATCATATTCCTTCCCATCTCAAACACTAATAATTCATGTGATTTTTACACTTGTGTACCTCCAAAACTATACAATTGCCAATTGCGGTCATGCTCCTACCTTTTTTACATTATCTACTTGTATCCTTTTATTATTATAATATTCACCATCTGACCCTTTTGTTATTACGATCATGCCCTTATTTTACCCTAAAAGGATAAAGGAAGGGCATTACTGTGAATTCTTTTTTACGACAACATGGCAACAAGTGTTATTGTC
This sequence comes from Ottelia alismoides, assembly GCA_037367405.1. NCBI lineage: Eukaryota > Viridiplantae > Streptophyta > Magnoliopsida > Alismatales > Hydrocharitaceae > Ottelia > Ottelia alismoides. Next base: position 99,907 of record JAZKJV010002120.1, on the reverse strand, counting down.
AAAAAGTAGGAGCATAATTATAATTATAATTATAGAATCTCATAGGGGTACAAGTGTAAATAATAATTAATAACATATAAACAATTTGAGGCCATTGGTAAATCGACATGTATATTCCATTGGGAATCTATTCTTCATAGGTTATTGATCTCCCCTTTTCTCCTCTCAATTATTGGTTAAGGATATTTTACATGGATACCCCTATAAGCTACTATATCACATGAATGCCCTACAAGATTTTATTTGCAATAAGATTCATGTAAAATTATGCTTTCTTCAAAATTTTCTAAATATGAAAACGGTGTACATCTGATCTTCAACAAAGACACCTTGCCTTCCAGCCAGCCAGCTTACTCTTCATCTTCTCCGACAAAAGTGATTGCCAAGGTAGGACACTAACACGGATTTCTTAGGCATATCCATCGATGTTGCACGAAACCTAGCTAACCTGACCCAGTCTCTCCGCTTCAATAACGATAACTATGTCATCAACATATTGTTGTAATGGAGATCCTGGTGTTCATGTAAACCCTAAGAGACCATCCTAAAGCGCATTAAACACAATGACAAAGGCAGTGAGCACATCAAACATGGGTACGTTTATATGAGTTATGTTGTTCTTCGAGCTCATTTTCGCTAAGAACTCAGAGAGATGAATCGAAGAAAGGTCTACTTTCGATCTAGAGTTTCCATTCATCAAAGTTCGAGGAGTTCCCTAAACTGACTTCAGCTCGTCCTTAGACAGGTGTGTGGGCACTACTACTGGCAGGCGACTCACTTGCACTTCAGGGCAGAGAGCGGACGAGGAGCATAAACAACGACAATCGACATGTGACCTTTTCGCACAAAGAAGTTTATCAGGGTGTTTTTCTAAATACGATAACTACATGGATATTCGTGTAACATCGTAAGTTTACATGGATATTTATGTAAAAATATCATAAAAAAGAAACTGTTTTACATCAACAATCATATATATATATATATATATTACATAATTTTGTTGCATCAAAATTTGAACTTCTATCCAAAACAATAAGTATGCTTAAGGTTGTGTTCTATCCTTGATTTGATCATAACATTTATTTTTTCATAGGTACGTCCATCCTATTATTTATGGTAATTAAGACTCCTAATCGAACTCAACCTCCAAGTAATGACATCATGAATTTACGTAATTAGAGTGGAATTAATCCTGTGGGCCCTGAACCATATTTTTGGTAATTTTTTATTTTTTTTTGAAAAATATCATCATGTATATTCATCACTATATCCCTACTATATGTCATTTGAATTTCGTCAGAAACAGAGATTCCTACGGTCTCCATCCAGACAAGGTCGATTTAAAAAATCATGCGACCGAAAAAAAATGACTTCTGGATAGAGGCCGTAGGAGTCTCTGTTTCTGACGAAATTCGAATGACATATGAGAGGGTTATAGGGGTGAATATACGTGTGACATTTTTCCAAAAAAAATAAAAAAAATTGCAAAAAATGGGGCGGGGGCAGCCATGTTGGCTGCCCCTAGGGGCAACCCCATTTTTCCCATGTGTGTATATATATGTGGGAAAAAGGAGCCTACCTCGACGGGTGCAGGTAACTCCCTACACCCGGCCTAATGTTTCATTATTTTTTGATTTTTTTGAAATGAACCTTGGAGGATTTAGATCACCATGTTGTCATTCCAAATACAACTTAATTCGAGACTGCTATCATCTCCATCAAGACTACCAAATTTTAACGATTTCAGAATTGCTGAAATCGACCATGTCTAAATGAACGTGTTAGAAATATTTGTTTTGCATGAAATTTTAAACACATATTCCCCTTAACATATTAAGTAAATCCCTACAACTTTTTATTCCAAAAAAATAAAAAATTAATCGAAAAATGGGGTGGGTACAGGGAGTTTTCTACACCCCAGGGTGCAGACTCCCTGCCCCCTATATATATATATAGGAAAAACTTGAATTGAGGTGCCACCTTTCCATGCACTTGGTAAGACACCTCCTACCATCCATCCGATATTAATCAACGGCACCCGATAAAACCACTAATCTGCACAAAAACCACTATGCTATTTTTAGAAAAAAATTCTCTTCCCTCTCAATCCCGATTATCATGCGAAATATTGATTACGCATATTTGATTACTAAATATAGCATATTTTTAAATGTCATTCTCCCTTACTCGAGATTCCCATCTATGTTCTTCATGGTTTTTGAGTTATTCTCCTTTGATTTCATCAAAATATTGACGGACGTGTTCAAGATCTCTATTAAAAAAAGTTCCAGGTAAGTATTTTTTGCGCATGGAGGCTGCGTGTTCTTATTTTTTTTTCATTTTTCTTAGTTCAATTCTTCGTCTCCCTATTGAAAATCTCATTATTTTTTTCATTGCAGTTTTTATATGTTTTTATATTTTTTCATATCGGATTTTCAAACGATGAGGATGATTTCTCGATTACATACTAATATCAAATCGTTTGTGGCTTCATTATATTTTCATCTGTTCATTTTCAATTTGTAAAATTCTGTTTTATTTTATTTCCATGCACTCTTGTTCAATTACTTTTTCTGTACTTCTTTTTTATGTCAGGTTCATTGCTTTTATTGCGTGATCCGTATATATACGCATTTTGTTTTAAGTTCAGTGATGTTGATTACATCATTTTACAATGCAATACACAAAATTACAATACATTTGATCATTTTACATTTTTCTGTCTCATTTTACATCATCGGAATGTATTTTACATTCAAGCGACTGATGCACTACTTGTACAAAACATTCCACTTATTTTTATATTACTTACAGTCATTTTATACTTCCATCACTACAAGAAATTTGATTTAAGTCGACATTCATGCATCGTCAATGTCGACTTTGATCTGATCAAGGTCGATGCTAATATTAATGTCGCTGAATAAAAACATAAGCCAACGTTTGATTTTTAATGTTGGCAAAAGTTATCATATATCGACGTTGTTACACTACAAAAAAAGGCGGGATTGGCGTGCACATAAGAGCTCGTTATGTGCACGCCTAGTGCACGCCATGTGCACGCCTGACGACTGGGCGAGCACATGTGCTCGTTACGGCCGTGCTCGCTGATCTGACAGTCGCCACGGGTGGTGGGCGAGCACAATGGGACGCTATGTGCTCGCCCGTCAGCGGGCGTGCACATATGTGCTCGCCCGTGTGATCGCCTTCTCTCTAATCTGCGATTACACACGGAGCACCGGGCGAGCACATGTGCTCGCCCAAAGTGATTTCCAGGAAAAAAAATATACAGGTTCGACAGGGTTTTGACGCCCCGTCGAACCTGTATACCATGCCAATAAACCACTGCAGGTATCTTCCTAAGGATATATGTATTATAGCAGATCGTAGATTAAGATAACTAGCACTTAAAATTTAAAGGAACGCAATATACATGAATTCAGAAATAAATAATCTAATATAAGATCTAAATATTACAAACAAGTCAACGCCAACAAAGTTCATATAAATTAAAAGATGTTCTAAAAGTTTAAAAGAAAATACAGTTACAAACCACCAAAAATTTACTTCTTCTTTGATCTAAAAAATTTGGAGACTAAACCCTGCTTTGATTTCTTTTTTCTTTCTCCTTTTCTTTGAACCTCGCATACATGCGTGCCTCTTCTTCAGGGTCGTTCTCCTCCTCCTCCTCTTCGTGATCAGATTCAATCTCTTCAGGTTGAGATGCACGCCCTTGCGACCTATATTATATATGGAAGATATTTATCTATTAAATGCATTTTGTAGATATAGAAATTTAATTGTATTACTCATTCTATAAGAAGAATACTTACATGTACGCCGTGAACTCCTCTCGGAGCTTCGTCACCTGCTCCACCATCATCGCCATCTGCGACTCCATTGGAACTGTTGATTGGGACGGATGTGGTTGCGTATACGACGGCTGAGAGTATGCAGAATAGGAGTGACGATGTTCCTCCACATAATATGGAGGAAGACCACCAAGCGTCTGCTTCCTATTCGCCACAACGTCCCTCTCCTCCAACACCTTATAAGTTTTTCAATTTTTAATATAAAAGTAGATATTAGAAATAAATATAGTAAGTTAATATTTATCCATATATACCTGCTTCCAGATCGTTTTATCAAATGGTGGTTGCTCTCCAGTTGGATCGACACCCCATTTATCTGCAGATAGTGCCAGATAACGATCCTGAAATACAAAGTTTACCATATATATAAATATGTTATAATATATCAATTAATTTTAAATAAATTGATAGACTTACCAACAATTGTCCGGCTTCAGGAGTGGACCATTGCGACTCTCCTTCTCTCCCACTCATGTGGGACCTCGACCACCACTCCTGAAAAGAGGGTTCCCTTTCCAACCTAGCAGCCTGAAATTTTTTTAAGATCTATTCTGACATTGCATTATATTAAAGTAGATCTCCAAAAAATAATTTTAAATCGTAATACCATCTCCGCTCTAATCTGATTGTGGCTTTTAGAGCCACTGGTAGACTTGATCCTTAGTTTTTGGCGGTTTGTCTTCCCCGCCGAAGATCTTCGTCCAAACTCATCATCCGCAACGAATGCATCACAGAAATCGGCCCATCTGCAAGGATTACGTTATGATAATTGATTATTTTAAAAAGTATAATAAAAATTATTTGACAAGTATAATACCTATCCTCCGTACACCATGACGGCGGGAACCTCTTCATCTCCTCAAAATTCATCTCCTCGCATCCCGTCTTCGCATGCGAGTCTCTCCTTGCCTTGAAAAATGTATCGCTCATTCTCTTTTCTGCCAAACGAATGAAGGCTCTACGATAAACCTCCTTCCCCAGACCAGTGCCAAGGCGAAACCTACTCTGAAAAATAATAACAATTTATAAGATTCCAAAAACTTGATCAAAAAATTCTGTATCACTTATAAGAAACATTTCTTACCAGAAACATGTCAAAAAGTCTCTCCTGCTCTGCAGCAGGGATGCGACACCACCTAAATTGCATGGAAGTCAAGTGTGTCTTTATTATGTTGGTTATCTCCTTTGCCACTCTGTTGCTGTTCAAAAAATCCCTGCATTTACAAAAAAATTTAACTTCCATACAATTTAAAAAAATTTGGAAAATATTTAAAGATAAGATCTATAAAATTTTTACCTCCCATCAGCCGTAACCTCCAACAAAGGGTGGGACGCCGACGTTTGTCCAACTACAGTGGGTAAAGGCACGGATGTGCTCGGCCGTCCAGAAGAAGGAGAGTCAGAACCCATCGATGTCCGGGCTGGTATGGGGACCTGGACTGGGAATCCTGTAGGGGCTGCTGAGGTAGATGGCTCTCCATAGCCTCCTACGTAAAAGGGTGGTGGAGGATAACCAAGAGACTCGTAGTAAGCTATCACCCGGCGAACCTCGTCGGACTGTGAATCAGGAGCAACATCTGGGGTGGGCTGCCTACTGGAAGAAGGTGTGTCTGAGGAAGAAGGACGATTGGATCTATGTGATCCATGCGACCCACCACGTCCAAAACCTGCCATGACTGTAATAATGATGCATTACATAGTTATTATTTAAGATTTTAGTTAATTCAATTATAATTGTATACTAATACTTACAACTAATCTTCATCACTTATTTCGGTGGGATTAAATGATATTTCTTCATTTTCTGAGTTTTCTGAAAAAGCATTACTGGAGTCCGTATCATCTTGTAAGTCAACACACAAAACTTTATTATCAGCCAATCGAATCGACTCGATTACTGGAACTTATTCCGTTAAGTCTATTCTTTCATTTGTCGGTGTAAATGCTTCATCTATGTCATCTTCCTGATTACTGGAATCATTGGAGATATAACTTCGAGAATTTATCTTCACAACAGTTACTGTTTCAATGCCCTTTCTCTTCTTTGATATTTGTGGTAGATAACATACTTGATCCGCTTGAGCTGCTAATACGAATGGTTCAAATCTGCGTATAAATTTCCTTTGCACCACGTCGACAATGTTATTTCTTTTATCAAGTAATACCTCCATTGGGTTCATACCAATCACACAAGAAAAGAACTACTTTATTCAAGCCTGCTATACTATATTCCACTTCTATAATCTCCTTTAAAATTCCGTAATAATTCAGATGATCTTCCTCATAACAAGATCCGCGCACCATCACTCCATGATTTTGAGTTGTCAAATATTTACCGGAATTTAAGGTATGAAAATGATACCCATTACTGTAACATGAGTTGTACGATCGAACCTTATAAACAGGTCCTTCTCCAAAATATTTTATAATATGAGAATAGAAATTGCCACCGTCCAACTGTTTTGATCGGTCTTTAAACCACGCTGGAAATTGATTTCTATAAGTGCTCAAAACTTCTTCATCTGAATACATAGGATTTTCCTCCATAATTTTCTGTCTAAATTCCCTACAATTTATAAGAGAAAAATATTCATTACTTGTAATGAATATATACATAAAGCAGTTCAAATACTTACTGAACATATGGTGTTATTTCCTCGCAATTGTCTAATACGTATAACTCTGCAGCATCCTTCTCTTGTTTCGATAAGAAACGTTCAGTTGCTTTGCCTATTAGATGAGTGGATGGCCGAAAGATACTGATACAGGGTTCTTCATCGGAAGAAATTGTCTCATTCCTCCCGCATCTATTGTGGATAGTCTCCACATCTTCTGGAAGATATCTTGCGCAGAATGTTGCGACTTCCTCATATATATATTGTGAACTTATAGATCCTTCAACTTTACTTTTGTTTCGGACCTTTCTTTTAAAAAAGAACATAAACCTATAAGAAAATATGTTAAACATTTAACCCAAATAGTAAAGAAGGAATGACATTCCAATACATTTATTTACCTTTCAAACGGATACATCCAACGATATTTTACCGGTCCACCAACTTTTCCTTCTCATGGAATATGAATCATCAGATGCTCCATCGAATCAAAAAATGACGGGGGAAATATCTTCTCCAGGTTACACATAATCACAGGAATATTTTTTTGAAGATATTCCATCTTCATGCGGTGTATGCGTGACGAGCATAACACCTGGAAAAATCTGCTTACATCTGAAAGAGCATCGGTAATATTTTTTGGTAACAATCCTCTGAACACTAACGGTAATAATCTTTCCATAAAAACATGGCAGTCATGACTCTTCATTCCCTTAAATGTAAACTTCTTCAGATCGACCAAATTTGAAAAATTTGATGCATATCCGTCTGGAAACTTCAATTTACTTGTCCATTCACAAACAAGCTTAACTTGATTTCTATTTAAAGTATACTTTCCTTTTGGAACTTCAACCCTTCCACTATCATGCTCCTTGATATGAAATTCTGGGCGATTACATATGAGTTGTAAATCACGACGAGACTTTACTGTATCTTTTGATCGACCGGTTACATTCATTACAGTGTACAAGATGTTATCGAATACATTTTTCTCTATATGCATAACATCTAAGTTGTGTCGTATCAATAACTTACTCAAATATGGTAACTCCCAAAATATACTCTTCTTAATCCAATTATGACTGTCACCAAAATCAGGAAGGCTTTTTGTTTTATCTCCATTTTCTAAGGCTGATTTTTCTAATTCTTCCAAGTACGATAATATCATATCGCCTGTCTTAATTGGTGAAGGATCTGAAAGATCAATTATATTTCTTTATAAAGAATGTTTCTGTCTTCGATATGGATGATTACTTGAAAGAAATCGTCTGTGACAATAAAAAAAACATGGTTTCTGACCGTGTTGAAGCTGAATTATTTAGTACTATCCATACAATATGGACAACTTTTACGTCCATGCGTACTCCATCCAGATAACATTCCATATGCTGGGAAATCATTTATCGTCTAAAGTAGAGCTACTTTCATGTTAAATGTTTGACTCTTATTAGCATCATATGTATCAACTCCATCGACCCATAACATTTTCAACTCATCGATAAGAGGACGTAAATAAACATCAATGTACTTTCCCGGATGTGTAGGTCCTGGTACTAACAACGAAAGAAACATAAACTGTCGTTTATTACATAACCATGGAGGTAGATTATATGGCGTTGTCATTACTGGCCAACAAGAGTAATCTTTACTTCTTCCATGAGGATTAAACCCATCTGTACATAATCCTATAACGCAATTCCTCTTTTCATTATTAAATATAGGAAAAGCTGACATCAATTCTTTCCAACAATCAGATTCAGATGGATGCTCCATATATCCATCGACTTTATGTTCTGCGTGCCATGTCATGTATTTCGCCGTTTCTTTACAATAATATAGTCGTTTCAATCTCGGAGTCAGCGGGAAATAACGTAAAATCTTTCTCGATATTTTTTTTCCACTCTTACTAGCTGTCTGATATCTTGGCTCATTACATTCAGGACACCGGTCTAAATGTTGATGTTGACCGTAATATAGAATATGGTGATTTATGCATGAGTCTATTTTAATTTCTGCTAAACCCATCTTTCGCATCATCTTTTTTGTTTTGTAATAATTATCCGGTAATTCTGCATCTTCTGGTAACATCTTCTTAATAATCCTCAGCATTGCATCAAAATTACGATCGGTCATATTATATTCCATCTTCATCGATAGAAGATCCGAGACCGCAGAAAGTTTTGAATATGTCTTGCAACCCAACCATAATGGATCTTCCGCTTTTTTCAACAGCTCGTAAAATTCTGCAGACTCTCTATATGGTTCCTCATCATCTAACAAAGTATCATTGAATTCTGGACCCGCAACATCCATAACCATATCTGCAAAGGGATTAATATTGTCAGCTTCTTCAACATCATTCGTTCTGTTCTCGAAATTCTCACCATGCCTCCACCAAATATGATATCCTTCCATGAAACCCATTCTATACAGATGTAACTGAGTTTCATCTTTTGATCTCTTCTTCATTAGACGACATTTCTTACACGGATACAAGATAGTTCTATCTGAATCCACAATACGGGAACCTTGTGCGTAAGCAAATTGAATGAATTCCTGAACACCTCTTTGAAAAGCATCTGCTATACGCCCATCTACTACACGGTTGTACATCCATTCTCTATTAGTCATATTTATGAACCTGAATTAAATAATCTAAAATGTCAAATCTAAGAAATTGAGGATATCTAAACGTATCACATTTTTGAGATAAAAGATGAGAAGAGAAGTGTATTAATTATGTTATCACTTTAGCCCGTCCATAAGGATTCAAATTTACTAAAAGATGATCGTTGTCACAAATATCTTTATTTCTAACGAAAATTCGGCAGCATAACCCTGCACCTCTCCTGTATACCCCATAAATCAATCGTAATTAATTATCAAAATAATCATATTATTGATTATTTCAATAATAAATATGACTGATTTGGTATACAGAAGAGGAAGGGGTTATGAACCGAATTTCCGTAAGAAATAAAGACATTGTGACACGGATCACCTTTTAGTAAATTTGAATTTTTACGGACCCCCTTAGTCCGGGACCTCCGAACTAAGGAAAGCTAATATAAATGTAATACTTTAAGATCATTTTACGTCATACATTTGTAAGTGCTACAAATGACACTATAAAATAATCTTAAAATATTTATTCATTTATATTAGCCGGGCATTTACGTATATTTGGCTGATTAACGATGGGGATAGGGATAAGTGTGATCCTTATTTAGTGCCTAATACAGTGCTTGGGTCACTAAAAGTAAATGGGCACCTGCAAAAAAAATTCGAACCTGCATACATCAAAATCCACGACCATTGGTCTGGGATAAACAACCCAAAGTGAGTCCAATAGTGCTGTGAAAAAATAAAAAATATAACACAGTTAGAGGTGATCAAATCCTCTAACGTGTTGCACACGCCACCCGTTGTGCAGGGCCACACACCACCCGGTGTGGAAGGACGTACTGTGTGTGAAGAATTTTGTGCGATTTTCTAATAATTACTAAATCAAATTTTGGACTTATTATAAACCTATGTATAAGTTAATGTGATATAATTGGTCACATTAACTAAAATTTAATGTGATAATAAATTATCACAAAATAAACAATGGTGTATATCATATCTCATATCAAAACGATATGAAATTTTAAAACTGTTATTAATGATGTTGATAATATCTAGTATCTACATTATTGAAGTTGAGTAACTAAAGTTATTCACAAATTTCATAACTAATCATTTTCGAACATAATGTTTGTGGAGGCATTTTATCTACATTATTCCGAGGCATTATAAAAGTTGAGTAACTAATCTTTTCTGAGCATAACTAATCTTAACTAATCATACAAGCATTTTGTCATTTAAAATTTACAAAATTTAAACATAATGTTCGTTGAGGCATTTAATCGAACACCTACAGGGCATACAATGCTACATATTATTTAGACAAACAAATTCGAAATAACAATACTATACTGATCTACTATTATCCTTAATATGTAAAACACATATAAAGTAACAAAATACTACACTACATTCAACAAAAATTTTAAACCCTAATCTATCCAAACAATACAACTACGTAATGAAATCAAATAAAAAGAGAAAGGATTAAAGATTATACCCAGTAGTAGATGTAGATCTACTCAAAACACGAAAACCACGGGCGTCGGGGTCGGGGCGGAGGGCTTGCGGGTCGCCGGAGGGGAGGAAATGGGAGAGGTTTGCGTGAGAAATGAGGAAGAGGGACGGCGCAGTCTCTGTTTACGGGCTTGGGCGAGCACACTTAAGTGCTCGCCAGGCCGTCGCCCGGTGCTCGCCCCTATATTTCCAGCCGCTAAAATTTTCCGCGCAAGGAAATTCAAGTGGGCGAGCACATTGAGCGAGCACATGGGCGAGCACATGTGCTCCTCAATACTGGTAAATGCACCTCTCCGCAAAATTCAAACCAGCGACCCACATGGCGAGCACTTGTGCTCTTAGTGTGCTCGCCCATTACGGGGCGAGCACATGTGCACGCCAGGTGCACGCCGAGTTGTGCACGCTAATCCCGCCTTTTTTTGTAGTGTTATTAATTACATTGAGTTTGGTCCAGATATTTTCTAAAGCCAGAGGCTGTTCACCTTCCTCTTTTCTTTTACGACTATATACCTTTTGTTTGCCTTCTCACATGTCCCACAAAGGTTCTCTCCTCGGGACCTTTCTTCTTCCCCTCAACTCTCCTCTCACTCTAAATCAAGCCTCCAAGAAGAGGAGGAAAAGATAATGGAGGCGCGGCAATAAGGAGAGCGACGGCATGGATGCTACTGACGCAACAAATGTAGGTCGCGATGTGGGACGCACGGCGTTGATAAGGATGGTGCTGCACATGTTAGCCTTGAGGTTGCTCGAAGCTGAGATGCGGATGGTGCTGAGCGATAAGTTTATGGCTGTAGTGGACGGAGATAAAGCTATGCTTGCTCGAGGCAAACGACAGTGGAGATATTCGAAGGTCAGCGGCGGGAGAGTAGGCATTGATGGCTTCTTCCTTGGAGACAAAAGGTGGTGCGTGCAGTGTAGACTAGAGTGAGGCCGTAGAAGATGGCGGTTGAAAGCAAGCATCGAGCCTCGAAACGGCAAAGCTCAACAAGGAGAAGCAGAAGCTCGATGCGATGTTTGATTTGCCGAGTGGCATCTCCAAGTTCTGATCGCATATCTTGGATCATGAATTTGTATTTTATTTTTTTTGTTTGCTGGAGAAGGGGGTTACTTTTTTATCTCCTATTTTAAAATGGAGATTGTAAACAAAAGTCTGTGTATAAACAGTGCTAAATTTTACGATTGTAGTAATTTAGTTTCTTTTTTCAAATCCTCGTGAATATAAAATATGTGAGTTGACCCATAAGCATGATAGCACATGAAATGGTATCAATGATAGAAATCAAGAAAGTAAAGCATCAATAACAGAAATCAAAAATATTGATTCTTTGATGCCCGACGTTCAAACGTTGTCTTTGATAGCACAAGGTCGACGTTCAAATGTCGCGAAAACATACTAACGGCGTATTGAAACGTTTTTTTTAGATGCTCAGGTCGACGTTTAAACGTCGCTTTTGGTAACAGGATAAGACCGACGTTTATTGTTAAACGTCGACTTAGTCTAGGACGACGAGACTGAGTCGACATATATCTTGGCGACGTTAAATAAATGTCGACGTATATTAAGACGACGTTTAAATAGATCTAACGCGACGTTTGTAAACGTCGTCTAAACATCATATTCTGCTAGTGCATATTTTGTTTACAATATCTTATTTTATTTTTATATTATGCAGGCCACTTGGATAACTTTCAATGAGAGGAAGAAGGGTAAAGATCGAGACAACCATATCTTACGGATGTCATCAATTTGGAATTGACTGCAGAAAAATAGGAGACGAATGTAAAAAGAATGAGAGAAATGTAAAATATGAATTACAATTGTAACATATGTTGATAAAATGATGGATTCATTTATTACAAGTCTTCATTTTGTTGGAATCTTTGACATTGTAACATGGTATTGGATGGACGTAAAGTTTATACATGGAATGTAAAATAAACTCGATGAATGTGAAATAAGGACTATTTGTTTAATATGGATTCATTCATTACAAAGTGGGTTTAATACCTCTTAAAATTAATATGCATATGACATTTAACATTTTTAACGTATTCGCAATTTACCTCATCTAATATATTAGGAAATATAGTTGTAACAAAAATCCCATAATTTTAGGAATGTTTTCCACGTGTACATCAATTAATTAGCATATGATCCAAGCACCCTATTTTTTAGGAAACACGTCTATACAAAAATTCAAATTTTCGTCGGATTTGGACTTTTTTGCGAATACAAGGGGTTACGCTTTTGTAATTTATGACACAGAATTGTAAAATATCTCAAACGTTGGTAAATCGATAACAGTTATTTCAAAATGCGAACATTTATTACATAAGATATTTCTGGAAAATTTCGTACATCACTCGATTTATTCCTAAATATAGAATGATTAATGACGTGTATTTTACTAATTTAATCCACCTACATATTAGGAATATTAGTTAGCATGAAAACCACCTAGTGGTTTCAATCTCGCATGTACATCCATCATCCAACGGCCTAAGATGGCACCTTTTCATGATCAAGGAAAGGTGCCACCTCAATTCAAGTGCACCCTATATATATATATACACACACACACACACACACACACACATACACACACACACATATATATATATATATGAGGAAAATGGGGTTGCCCCTTGGGGGAGCTAAGTTAGCTCCCCCCGCCCTATTTTCTTCAAATTTTTTTATTTTTTTTGAAATTTTTCCGTGAATATTTATCACTATATCCCTATATTATGTCATAAAAATTTAGTGTGAAACAGAGACTCCTACGGCCTCCATCCATACAGTCATTTTTTTAACGGTAATAGGATTTTTTAAATCGACCCCGTTTGGATGGAGGTCGTACGAGACTCTGTTTCGCACGAAATTTGAATGAGATAATATAGGGATTTAATAATAAATTTACACGGTTTTAGATTTCAAAAAAAATAAAAATTTTGTAAAAAAAGGGCGGGGGAGCTAAGTTAGCTCCCCCTAGGGGGCATACACATTTACCCTATATATATATGGATTTAATGGGGCTGCCCCCAGCATGGCTGCCCCGCCCCTTATTTTCGGCATTTTTTTTATTTTTTTGAAAAATAAAATCATGTATATTCATCCCTATATCCCTCCTACATGCCATTCGAATTTCGTCAGAAACAGAGACTCATATGGCCTCTATCGAGATGGTGTCGATTTAAAAAATCCTGTTACCGTTAAAAAATGACTGTCTGGATAGAGGCCGTAGGAGTCTCTGTTTCCGATGAAATTCGAATAACATGTAGGAGGGATATAGGGATGAATATACATGGTGACATTTTTTGAAAAAAAAAAACGCCGAAATTAGCGCGGGGGCAGCCATGTTGGCTGCCCCTTAGGGGTAGCCAACATGGCTGCCTGATGAATCCATGATTCATCATCTTTATTCTTTTATTTTAACTATAATCCTTAGTAAAACACATGTACATATTCATTAATTCTCATTATTTATCATTCACCATCTATTTGTTAATAATGTATATTTATCATTCTTTTTAACCAAAATAAAAGAATAAAGAAGAAAAGAAAAAGAAAAAGAAATAAAGAAGGATGTATTTATGGAATAAATGCAGACTGACCCGAACCCCGAGAGAAGGTCAAGAATTGACCTGATCGACCAGGAATAAAGTAGGGGGAGATAGGGTCCATAACTTATAAAAATCAAGAAAACCAATTCTCACTTGTATATAGGGATGAGCATTGGGCTGGGCCGGCCCGGCCCAGCCCGAAGCCCAGCCCAAAAAACCCGACCCGGCCCAAGCCCAAGTTTACATCGGGCCGGGCTTGGGCCTAATATCCAGGCTCAAAATATTTCTGGGCCGGGCTCGGGCTTGAATCGGCCCAGCCCGCTTAGCCCGAAAGCCCGGCCCGAATGAAGGCTTAATACAGGGCCCGACGACCCGGCCCGAATGAAGCCCGATTGGACGGCCCGATTCAAGCCCAAGGACCCGACCCTCTCCATTCCAACCGTTCATATTCCCTTGCCTCCTCTTCCAATTAGACTCGAGAGACTGGAGTTACCCGAGACCCGACTCTCTCGATTCCCATTTCCAAAAACACAACAGTCAAAGTTGCCAAACCTAACGCACCTCCCCCCTCCCTCCAAGCCCCAGCCAACGCCCGGCAAGGCGGCAATGCAGGCATCGCCGTCTCGTGGCTCCTCTCCTCCGCACACGGCACACCCTTCGGCTCCGGACTTCCGTCCCCTCCTTTACAAGCGTTGTCGCTCCTCCTTAGTGTGGTTCCGTGTACCGTAGCCTCCACCAATCTACCGCAACCGTCGGATGCACTGGCACACCGCACGGATTGTTTAGGCAAGATTCGCAATCTCACAGGTGTGCTTAACCTTTTCTAACATCTGCTACGATATTTATAATAACTGCCTATATTCGGTCAAACCTTGATTTCTTGGCCGTTAGCTATAACAACTCCATCACTTGTGTCCAGTCAATATATTGCTCTTTAGATATCTGCATGAAAACACGATGCAAATAGACTGTATCATTGCAAGTATAATCAAGTATATCATATTCAAGTATAATCAAGTATAATCAAGTATATGCAAAACACGATGCATATCATATTCAAGTATAATCATTCATTTCTGTTTACACAGTAGATGCAAATAGACTGTATCACTGCAAATACATAATAGGGGTACTGGACTTGTACCTTTTCTTTTTAACAATTATGATTGATGACAATTGAACACTGATCTCTGAAGATATGAGTTCAAATGTTCAATTGCCAAACCAATTAAGTGGCTTGGCTTTTACCAAAAATATATCAAGACATATCATGATCTGGGCCATATCTCGAGGACCATAGCTGTACAATAGTCATTATAGCTACATGTAACCACTCCATGTAACTGTTCCAGAATTACAGTAACAAACAAGGTTTGATCACACCTGTCACATGCATTATTTTTCTCTAGTATTCAGGGGCATAAAGGTTCAGTTTTAATATGAATGAAGTTTGAGATGTTTATGTCCTGGCAAGCTAGAAGTATGGCTAGATATTCTTGTCTTCGCATTTGGATAGTAGTTAACTCTATCTAAAAGTCTGATTTTTTGGTACCCAAGCCAGTGTGATGGATGAACTTGAACTCGGATGCAAAGTGATCTCTTCATGACAATTATAGTTAAACTTTTACTAAATTTTTTAAAACGTAGTTGCTTGCTCGTAAATGATTATCTTTGTCTAGTTACCAATTCTACTTGCAGTATAAGATGTTGGTTATTGAAAACATGGAAAAAGTACTTGAATCTTGATACATTAATATTTATATGGGCCGACCCGGCCCAAGCTCGGCCCATGAAAACTGGGCCGCGCGTGGGCTTGGGCCGCTAAAGATAAAAAAATACGGGCCTTGGGTCCGGCCCAAGGCCCGAAATTTTATACGGGCCTGGGCCTGGGCCCTTTAGGGCCCGACCCAGCCCGGCCCATGCTCATCCCTACTTGTATATATTCATTATTTTCCACCTTGTACATATTTCCACCTATTTTATTTATCAATAAAACTACTTCAAATAAAAAAATTTCCTCCTTGAATATTGTGTGTAATAATGTATACTAATTTATAAAATATCAGAAAAATTATTTAATCAATAAATAAATACAATGAACCTAAGAAGCCTAAAAGTCCAACTTCTCAGGTTCATAACTATTTATAGAAAAATCCAAATTTACCAAACTCACTTTTAAACTTCATTTTATAATTAATACTATATATTAAAAATACCAAAAAAATCATGGAATAAGATGTGTGAGTTTTGGCGTTTAGACCCCTTTGTATATATGTACATTATGTGTATAAAACTTCTTTATTTTCTATCTATTTATTTGTAACTCCAAATAACTTAATTCTTTTTCTGAAATGTTCACAAAAATACATAAAAAATGCAAAAATATAATTTAAGAATAAATGTGAATAAATACCAATAAATCTCAAAATCTAAAAGCTGTAAAGCCTAACTTCCGAACCTCATAACTCGGCCATATGAACTCCGATTTGAGTGTACTCACTTTTAAAGTTCATTTTTGTAAAAATATCTATCAAATAAAAGTGGTTTCACTGAAATCAGAGTTAATATGCAAAAAGTAGGTTTTGGGACCTTATGGGTATACTTGTATATATGTATATATTGTATATATTTTTATTTATTTATTTATTTGTGCACATATTGTATTTTTTAATGTTTTTTATATATTTATTTTAATTATATAAAATAAAAATAAAAATTATAAAATCTGAAAATAATCAAAAATGAAATAAAGTATGTTTCACATAGGTATTTTATACCTATTAATAAAGGTTCTTATTTATTTTACCTTATTTAATTAATTAATTTTATTTATTAAAAATAACCACAAAATTATTTAATAAATTATTAACATTATTTATTTTCATTATTTTGTAATTTAAAACCATTTATTTATCTATTTATTGTATTTATCTTTTAGTTAATCTGTTGTTTCGTCCTTTTCCTTGTTTCGTCTTTTATTTCCTTTAGCCCAAATAATCTGTTCAACCGAGTCGTTTTCTCCAAATTTTCTAGAGCACGTCGTTGATCCGATCGCGTTGATTTTTTCACCAAAATAAAGATTTCACAACCCTCGCCCATATGAATTTTCAAATTTTTCGCCTCGTTTTGCACGCCTAATTTTCATTCAAAAATTGGCGTTTCTCATCTTATAAATAAGGACCCATCTTCTTCCTCGTCCCATCTTTGGCACTTCCATCCTCCTCCAAGGAGCTCCGATCATCGTGAGTGACAGCCGACCTTCGTTGCAGTGAGGAGAGGACGTGAGGGCCTCTGATCCGGCGTTCCGTCGCTGTGCTCCGCCTCCGACGAGCTCGAGCCTCCGGCACCGCCAAGCCGTCGAGGCAACGACCCGAAGCTTCTTGAAGCTTCAGCCCAGGCAATCCACTCCATTTAGGTAATCTTAGATTTGTTTAGTTCTGATTTTGCTCAATTCTCGATCGATTTCAGTAGCCGTAGATCCAGATCTGTTCTCTGATTGCTGTGATTGGATGACTATCATCTCTGTTAGATACACAAACCGCCGCACGATCCGCCATCATCTCCGATTCCATGCATATTCTTCTTCTATCTTCCATACCTTCCAGATCCGATCACGGATATCCCATGCTCCAAATCCCCCACCATCGACGGAGCCCCGCTCACCCTTTCTAATCTGTTCTGGACCGAGCCATGTGCTCGAATCGTTGAGATATTACAGGTTTTGACGCATTGCTGGGAGCAATCTCGCAGTCATAGCAGAGGTATGAACATCAACGCCTTCATCTGAGATCAAGTTCGAGAACCTACTGACAAGACACCTGAAGATTCGGACCCGGCAAATCGAATATCATGCCATTCCTCTCATGAATAATGCACTCAATCTGCACACGTGAGTCAAAATATCCTTCCCATTGCATTAAATTCTGTGAGTTGTATTGATTTTTTTTGGCTAAAGTTAATCTGAATTGGGAATCTGAGTTGAAATTGAGATTTCATATCGAAGAGATTTTGAGATTATTCCGTGGTGATTACGTAATGTAATATGAATGATAGATTTGAACAATGGGTTTTGCTGCACCCGTCATGACTATTTCATAAGATTTCCGTGAATTTGAAAATCCAGATTTAACATTAACGGAGAATTGCTTAATCCTTGTTCCGATTTGAATCAAATCGAGAAAAAGTACTCCTGTTTGTAGCAGGGGAGTCGAGGAGAGCAGCCGATCCGCCCCTCGTTCAATCGCCCAGGCATCCGAGCAGCATGGAAAGCGCCATCTGATCTGAGAGGAAGACCTCCGAGCACCTCGGTCGCGGCATCAAATCCACACTTGAATCGGCAGTAGAACCTCCGTCACCCCTGATCGTGACCATCCGATGCGAAACGGCAACGCCGCCGTTTAACTCAAAAAGGGGAAGAACTTCGTCTTTTCCAGATCGATTGCTATCCCCACGATCATCTGCCAATCCGAAGGCGTGCTGCTCATCCACGCGTCGATACATCAACCTTCCGATCTGAATAAATCTGACGGTTCAGAAACACCTCAGCCCACTGCTTAACCGGGTCATGTGCGCCTCACGCGTACGAGTTGTTTTGGGTAATTTGCTGCTACCTTTACGGAAATCTCTGTAATTGCAAATAACATCTTATTCACTTGATTTCACGTGAACTTCAGGTGACTGTTTTGTGAATTTTGCACCATTTCCCCTGATTGATTTCTACATTTTACTTGATCATAACTTTGTGGAAATTGATGTTTAGTTTCTATTGAACTGCATTTGACTTCCTTGCCTATATTGTATGGAATAAATAACATTTTTGTTCCAAAAATCTCATAAAAATTAGAGTAAACTCCTGCATTGTTGATTTATATTTTGTAATTTTCTTTAAGCAAATTATTTTCATTTGCTATTTTAATAATTCAAAACTACTAAAAAGTGTATGTTTACGTTAAAAACCAATAAAAATTAAAAAGATAAAAATTAACAAAAAAACCAAGAGTAGATTGCTTAGTTTCCCTCTTTTATTCCATTGCTTGTCTTTGAATTGAATAACCTTTGCTTAATAACAGTTGCCTCCTTGAGTTCGACCCTGAGAGCTATATCATGTTAATAATTAAAATAACAAAAATCCATCATCTTCATTGATTTCTTTGACTTGGATTTAATAATTTTTTTGATTCGGTCGGTTTTTCTTGGGGTACAACGATATTCTCCATTAATCAACTAAAACCCGAGTGAGATTTCCGGCTAATCACTGCCCCCACTCCATTTTTGGCAAAAATTTTTTTATTTTTTTGGAAAAATATCACCATGTATATTCATCCCTATATCCCTCGTATATGTCATTCGAATTTCGTCAAAAACATAGACTCCTGCGGCCTCCATCCAGACGTCATTTTTTTAACGGTCGCAGGATTTTTTAAATCGACCATGTCTGGATGGAGGCCATAGGAGTCTTTGTTTCTGACGAAATTTGAATGGTATATAAGAGGGATATAGGGATGAATATACATGATGTTTTTTTAAAAAAAATTGCCCCAAAATGGGGCAGGACATCCATGTTGGCTGCCCCCTGGGGTATCCCCATCAACCACTATATATATATATATATATATATATATATATATAGAGAGAGAGAGAGAGAGAGAGAGAGAGGTAAATGGGGCTGCCCCCAGGGAGTAGCCAACTTGGCTACTCCCACCTCTATTTTCCCCTCATTTTTTTATTTTTTTTTGAAAATAAAAATTTGTATATTCATCATTATATCCCTCTCACATTCTATTAAAATTTCATCAGAAACAGAGACTCATAAGCCCTCCATCCAGACGTCATTTTTTTAACGGTCGCAGGATTTTTTAAATCGATCATGTTTGGATGGAAGTCGTAGGAGTCTCTGTTTCTGACGAAATTTTAATAGATAGTGAAAGGGATATAATGATGAATATACAAATTTTTATTTTCCAAAAAAATAAAAAAATGAGAGAAAAATAGGGGTGGGAGTAGCCAAGTTGGCTACTCCCTGGGGGCAACCCCATTTTACCCATATATATAGGGTTGATGGGGCTGCCCCACCCCATTTTGGGACAAATTTTTTATTTTTTTTGAAAAATATCATCATATATATTTATTCCTATATCCCTCCTATATGCCACTCGAATTTCGTCAGAAACAGAGACTCCTACGACCTCCATCCAGACAGAGTCGATTTAAAAAAAATCTTGTGACTGTTAAAAAAATAATGTCTGGATGGAGGCCGTAGGAGTCTCTGTTTTTTACGAAAATCGAATGACATATAGAAGAGATATAGGGATGTATATACATGTGATATTTTTCCAAAAAAGTAAAAAACTTTTGTGAAAAATGGGGTGGGGCAGCCATGTTGGCTACCCCTCGGGGGCAGCCCCATTTTCTCCAGACACACACATGTGTGTGGGGGGGGGGGAGGACCTTCCAAATGAGGTGGGGCTTTTCTGAAATTGTAAAGGTCACTTTGAATTTAGTAAAAACTCTGTAACAGTTTTGTAAAAGTATAAACTGCACATTGTAAAAAAATAAATTTTGTAAAATATAGCATCCAAATTTAAATTAACATCTCCGTCCAATATAATAATATTTTCATAATTTTATTTTACTATACATGCTGTGTTGATATTTATTGTTATATGTTTGAAACAAGAAATCATAAAATATATTGAAAAGATATCTAAATTGAAGGTGGCTCACAATATATATGGTGAGACCTGTTTCATTTGAAGTTTCTCCATATATATATATATATATATATATAGGATTTTTATCCAGAGGGCACTGTGCCCATTTGAGATAAAATGGGCCTCTAATTCCAGCCGTAAGATTTGTATCTCTCAATCCCTAAAAAATAGGAACCGTAACCAAAATGAAATTTCCTCTAATTGGAAATATTAAGCAATTCTATAATTAGTATACGTTTATGGAAACGTGTATTGAGAGTTCAACGAGAGGAGATTGATCTGGCATTTTTGGATCTAGCGTTTTGCAAAGTGAGGCGATCAATCGTGGAAACAAAGGCGAACATTTTTATCTATTGCAAGGTATTATATTTCGATTAGATTTTTATTTTCGTATTTTGATTTGAATCTGATAGTATGTAGAAAGAATTAATTTTTTGGACATTTTGATTTGAATCTGACTGTTTATAGACCAGATTTTGATTTTTTATTATGTTTCTGGATCATGAGAAAGTGGGATTTGCAAAGATGAATTCGATGTATGATTTCTCTTTCGATTTCAATTTCAAATGATATTGACTTGCGATTGGGTTTGTATCATGAAATCTCAGAAAGAATGATAATCAATGATTTGTGTTTGGATATTGAGTTTTAATTTGAGAACGTTTAAAAAAATCATAAGGATACTGATATTGTATCAAAAGTTACTGGAGTAACTCATCAAATTACTTATGCTTTGCACCGAGTTACTTTTATAAATATAATTCTTACTTTTCATGGACATAATTTTATCTTTCATGATTAATGGTTCATATTAGGGATATTACTGACAATTCATTAGATGTTACTTGTGTATGAATTTATTCTTACTGAAATAAATAAAGATATTACTGAAATAAATGTATCGTCTTCCAACATAATATGTTACTAATGTAATTCTTAATTTTCATGTATATATATTTCTCTTACATAGTTATTGATTCATCTTACAAATGCTACTGATAATTTATTATTTCAGGTTTGCCAGATGTCTGGACACTTATATTTCGTGGAAGAAAAAAACAAGAAGTGTTGATGATCGTTGCATATTTATTGACTAAAGAAGCGAGAAGAACATATTTGACAATAATATTAAGAACAAATCATTCTGTAACTAATAAAAGAGGTCATTAACAAATACATTTACTGAATACATAATTGATGTGTAACTATAATTTCAGTAACTAATAACAATGAGTAAGTAACATGGACATGAATCTTCAGTAATTGTGCGTATAGCTTCAGTAATATTACAACTCAATTATCTAACAATTATTCAGAAGTACTAAGTAACTATTTCTTCGGTAACAATCAGAACGAGTTCAGTAATATGAACATTTGTAATTAGTAATTGTTGTATAGACATTAGTAATTTATCTATTCATTAATTATTGTATGGACAATAGTTACTACAACTTCAGTTATAATTTCATTGAGTTCAGTAATATGATCAATTGTAATCAGTAATTGATGTATTGACATTAGTAACTTTGTACAAGTGTTATTAGTAAGAATGATTGAAA
This sequence comes from Ottelia alismoides, assembly GCA_037367405.1. Lineage (NCBI taxonomy): Eukaryota > Viridiplantae > Streptophyta > Magnoliopsida > Alismatales > Hydrocharitaceae > Ottelia > Ottelia alismoides. The sequence goes on along the minus strand of JAZKJV010002120.1, from coordinate 77,444 downwards.
GACAAGTAACACCCAACAAATAGCAAGTAACTTATACACAAGTTATCAGTAATTTTTTACGAATAAAAAACATACATGAAAAGTAGCATTGTACTAAGTAACTATATCATCAGTAACAATCAGAATGAGTTCTGTAATATGAACATTTGTTATTAGTAATTGTTGTATGGACATTAGTAATTTATCTATTCAGTAATTAGTGTATACAAAATAGTTAATACAACTTCAGTAATAATTTCGTTGAGTTCAGTAATATGGACAATTGTAATCAGTAATCGATGTATTGACATTAGTAACTTTTTACAAATGTTATTAGTAAGAATGATTGAAAGACAAGTAACACCCAACAAAAGGCAAGTAACTTATACACACGTTATCAGTAATTTTTTACGAATAAAAAACATACATGAAAAGTAGCATTGTACTAAGTAACTATATCATCAGTAACAATCAGAATGAGTTCTGTAATATTAACATTTATAATTAGTAATTGTTGTATGGACATTAGTAATTTATCTATTCAGTAATTATTGTATAGAAAATAGTTAATACAACTTCAGTAATAATTTCGTTGAGTTCAGTAATGTGGACATTTGTAATCAGTAATTGATGTATTGACATTAGTAACTTTGTACAAGTGTTATTAGTAAGAATGAATGAAAGGCAAGTAACACCCAACAAATAGCAAGTAACTTATACAAACATTATCAGTAATTTTTTACGAATAAAAAACATACATGATAAGTAACATTGTACTAAGTAACTATATCATCAGTAAGAATCAGAATGAGTTCAGTAATATCAACATTTGTAATTAGTAATTGTTGTATGGACATTAGTAATTTATCTATTTAATAATTATTGTATGGACAATAGTTACTACGAATAGCAAGTAATTTATACAAACGTAACAGTAATTTTTTAAGAATAAAAAACAACATAAAAAGTAACATTGTATTTATTTCAGTAATGTTTGCAATGGCATCAGTAAATTTGTATTACGAAAAATAACTTTGTATTTATTTCAGCAACTCAACGTGAGTCGTATTTTGATTGTCATCGGAGGAAGGAGGAGATTCTCATGGTTATTTTTAGAAAAAAACAATGCGGCAATTAATGAGTACTCAATTATAACTCAAAAAAGGGAATTAAATTGCGAGTTATATGCGGTGGGTGGTTATGGCAATTCATTTTTAGCGCTAAATTTAGAAAGTAATCAATTTTACGCAGAACCAAAGGATCATCACCACACGGATGATTATGCGTGCCTAAAAATTCTCAAATCGGCACAGTGCTCTGTGGATAAACCCTATATATATATATATGGAAAAAATGGGGCTGCCCCCGCCCCATTTTTCGGCCTCTTTTTTATTTTTTTTTTGAAAAATAAAACCATGTATATTCATCCATATATCCATCCTACATGCCATTCGAATTTCGTCAGAAACAGAGACTCCTACGGCCTCCATCTCGATGATATCGATTTAAAAAAATCCTGTTACCGTTAAAAAATTACTGTCCGGATGGAGGCCGTAGGAGTCTCTGTTTCTGACGAAATTCGAATGGTATATAGGAGGGATATAGGGATGAATGTACATGGTGTTATTTTTCAAAAAAAAATAAAAAAAATTGCCCAAATAAAGCAGGGGCAACCACATATGACCCTCTTATAAATGGATACAAGTTTGTAAATATTGATACCTCCCTCAAACCCCACCTGTTGATATCCCTAATAAGTTCCTATACACGCGGTTGAAATTCTACGACCATAAAGGAGTCATCGCCTCGAGCGACCTAATCTCCGTCCCATATATTTTTCACGTCAGATTTTACATGATATATGCCATGCCATGACTATTAAGACCAACCACATTTCATCGCCAGCAAATAGAGATCCCATGACAATTGATATTCCATTCCCACCAACCAAATAAATAAATAAATTAGCAAATATTGGTTGTCTTTTAGTTGGATTGCTGTTTTGTCTCTGGCATATATATTAGGCAAGATTGGAATGATCAAATATGTGGAAGCTTAATGTTTGGTGACGTTACAATGGACATACATCCAAATATTTAAGAGGAGAGCATCCAATGCCATTATTTAATCTGGATGACATATATATATGGTTCATATGTGGCTGCCCCCTAGGGCAGCCAACATGGCTGCCCCCGTCTTATTTGGGCAAATTTTTTTATTTTTTTTGAAAAATAACACCATGTACATTCATCCCTATATCCCTCCTATATATCATTCAAATTTCGTCAGAAACAGAGACTCCTACGGCCTCCATTCGGACAGTAATTTTTTAACGGTAAAAGGATTTTTTAAAATTGATACCATCGAGATGGAGGCCGTAGGAGTCTCTGTTTCTGACGAAATTCGAATGGCATGTAGGAGGGATATATGGATGAATATACATGGTTTTATTTTTCAAAAAAAATAAAAAAATGCCAAAAAATGGGGCGGGGGCAGCCATGTTGGCTGCCCCCAGGGGGCAGCCCCATTTTTTCCTTTATAAAATTACTATATATATATATTGATTTATTAAACTGGTAATTTTTAGTGGGTGTTCATATAACTGGCGGATACCCGTATACCTGGATACCCGCTGTAACGTTCTGAGCTTAAGTTCCCCGTCCGTTATCGACGAAAACTGACCCTAACAACTTATTGGGTACGGGCCCAGATGGACCTATTGACAACCACTTAAAATGCTTAAATTCAAGTTGTCAAGTACTAATCCCCACTGTTTATAAAATTGTAACACCCCAACCCCAAATATAGTGCCATACTTAAAACTTACGAAGTTTGGGTGTGGTTTTATAAGTGGTGAGAATTACTACTTGACAACTTGGGCTTAAGTATTTTGGGTGGTTGTCAATGGGTTCAATTGAGCCGGAACCCAACAAGTTGTGAGGGACAGTTTTTCTCGATAACGGACCAGTGATCTAAGCTCGTGACGTTATAAATGGTATCAGAGCCATGTTTTCTCTGATAGTGGAAAGGCTACCCGAGAGGTTCAAGCCACCCCTACAAAGAGGTTGGAGGAAAGGGCTACCCGGAGCGTGCAACCGTCACTGTCACTGGAAATAAGTGATGTGCCATATCGCAACGACGACGTTGCGAATATAAGTGGGGGAGTTTGTAACACCCCAACCCTAAACGTAGTGCCATAACTAAAACTCACGAAGTGTAGGTATGGTTTATAAGTGGTGGGAATTACTACTTGACAACTTGAATTTAAGCATTTTGGGTGGTTGTCAACGTGTTCAATTTGAGCTCGAATCCAACAAGTTGCCAAGATCGGCAATCTAAGCCCGTGACGTTACACCCACATATTCAACATAATAAAATTTTAAGCTCTTCATAAATGTACATAAGATTTTCGCAAGTAAATTAAACATAGGGAGATTATGTAACATGGTGGTATACAAAGATGTACAATGTATAGAAATAGTTAAAGATATATATTAAATGTTTAACTCTTTGGGTTGATAATTTCTATTTATTGAAGATACAGAAAGGTAGTCAAATATGAATAAATGGATGAAAATGAGAAAAACTAAGTCTGAGTAGATCAATAGGTATTAGATATTAGGGTAAAATGGGGCTGCCCCCATGGAGGGAGCTAACTTAGCTCCCCCTATTTCGCCCGTTTTTTATTTTTTTTTGAAAATTTCTTTCGTGGATTTTCATCAATATATCGTATATTATACCATTAAAATTTTGTGTTAAACAGAGACTCCAACGACCTCCATCTAGACGGGGTCATTTTTAGCAAGTTTATTACCGTTAAAAAATGATTGTCTGGATGGAAGCCGTAGGAGTCTCTTTTCGTCCGAAATTTTAATAGCATAATATAGGGATTTAGTGATGAATATTCATGAAAGAAATTTTAAAAAAATAGAGAAAATAGGGCAGAGGGAGCCAAGTTAGCTCCCCCTCAGGGGAAACCACATTAAATCCTAGATATCAAGTGGATCTGATGAGTTTTACTAAAAAGCAACGCACAAATCTATATTAATATACTTTTTATTCAGGTTTAGTACGGGTTCGGGTACCCATAAGGCAATCTCAAATCCATACCCATATCTGCATGGGTAGTAAATTCAAAACCCAAACCCGTCCAAAAATAAATGAGGCGGATTTCGAGTTGTTAAATGGAGTAGGTTCGGATCGGGTACCTTATAACTTTATTTATCATAATATATAATAGAATTTTATATTTTTTAACTATATTAGATAATGGTTAGAAAATAAAAAAGATAGTGTGCGTAAGATATTACAAGCATATATATATATATGTAAAAATGGGGCTGCCCCCACCCCATTTTTTGGCGTTTTTTTATTTTTTTTTTGAAAAATAAAACCATGTATATTCACCCCTATATCCCTCTTACATGTCATTCGAATTTCGTCAGAAACAGAGACTCCTACGGCCTCCATCTCGATGGAATCGATTTAAAAAAAATCCCGTTACCGTTAAAAAATTACTGTCCGGATGGAGGCCGTGGGAGTCTCTGTTTCTGACGAAATTCGAATGGTATATAGGAGGGATATAGGGATGAATGTACATGGTGTTATTTTTCAAAAAAAATAAAAAAATTTGCCCAAATAAGGTGGGGGCAGCCATGTTGGCTGCCTCTAGGGGGCAGCCACATATGACCCTATATATATATATATATATAGGGTGCACTTGAATTGAGGTGGCACCTTTCCTTGATTAAGGAAAGGTTTCATCTTAGGCCGTGGGATGAAGATTGTACGAAGGAGATTGAAACCATTATGTGGTTTTCGTGACAACTAACATTCCTAAAATGAGGGATGATTAAATTAATGCTAAATAAAATATTACACGTCACAAATCATTCTATATTTAGCAAATAAGCATGGTTAATAACACAGCATTTCGGCAAAATCTCGGTTGATTAAAAGCAACTTAATTTGAGATAATCTGTTATGATATTACAAAATATTGTGTTATTTTACATCTTTATGTCATATTTTACAGCATATAATCTACCGCTTATACAGAAAAAATGCTAAAAGACGTAGACATATTTTACACATATTAAGTAAAAAAATTTACATTCGGCTGCGTAATAAAATACGAAATTGAAAAAAACATTACAAACTCTCGTATACGCATATACATAATTAGAAATTTAGACATAAGGAAATGTAACATTGAATTACGTTTTATATCTATAATTTACACGATACAAACGACAACTACAATTTTATAAAATATTTTACAATGTCATTATGATAACTGTAGAATATTTTTTACAAATTTTTAAAAAAGCTTACCAACACTTTTCATATTTTACGTGTAAATTATATATTTTACAAAAGGCTACACTATTATGTTAATGTATATCTCAATTAATATATGAACGTAACGTATAGGAATGTATATTTATTTTCTCAGAATCTTGATCACCTATACTTACAATTGTATGTGTGATATATTACAAATGTAAAATTTATTTTACAAGATTTGAGTGTATTTTACTGAGTTCTCTTACATTTTGCATTAAGTAATTACCAATGTTGTATCTATTTTACATTATCAGTCTATATTCTACAAAAGCATGTTATATTTTACATCGTCAGCTTCTATTCTACAATTTGAGTTTCCGCTTGGTTTTATGTTCCCGATTCTACAAATAAAATGGGAAGATATACATGGTACATGCTGACAATGATGCTCTCATGGTGAAATTTGAATTATATAACATATTAAAAATTTTATCTTTGAAATTTTTGATGCTTTCAATAGAGAACATAAGCATTGATAACTAAACAATGTATGAAATCCTGAATTACGGATTTGAAAAATTAAATTAGTAATTTTATATACAACAGGAAAATTTCGCTTTAGAATGAGATTGCAGATGATATGAATAATTTTTTGCGAGAAACACATGTCTGATTCAAAGAATCAAACGCTAAACGCAAAAATGAATCTTTTACATTAAAATTGTGCATAAAGATTAATGAAAACATATACTGATATTTTAAACAAAGGAAAAAAAGATGAAGAACAAACATATTGAGTAGATGAAGATAAAATACTGACCTGTTTAGACTTGGAGAAGATAAAGCAGAAATGATTCTCAAAAGCAAAAGCTAGCTACCAATGGTTGAAGAGCAAAGGAAAAAGGGGAAATGAAGTTTTCGATAATTAATTAATTACCAAATTAATGATTACTCATTGATTAAGATAAATCAATTTGTAATTTAAAAATTCAAATTCTTTCTATTTTTAGTCAAAACCAAAAACGAGCTCCCTTTTAATTTCAAAAAATACAAAATTACCAATAATTCAAATAAAGAGTTATGTGAGTAAAATGAATCGAATTTAAGGAAATTAACATATGAAGTATATTCATAAAATAAAGTTACAAGAAAACCTAATTTCAAATTAATCAAAAAGAACTTACCGCATAAGGGCGACGACGGCAAGCCGGGCGATCTTATAGCTATTCGATTCAGGAGAGAGCTTCCACTCGAGAAATCACTATCTTAGGAGAAAAGAGGGACATCATGCGACGATGGAGGAGATGAAATCCAACCTGGTTGAACCAACGAGGGAACGGGATGAAGACTCAGATCAATACAGTGGGGGTGCGAAGATGGAACTCCAGATCCATCGACCGAAGCAGCAAATCAAAAGTAAGTATATTTTCATTTTTATACGACTATTTTAACAATTTTAGACAAATTTTATCTCTGGTAACTGGTATGAACAGAAGGACAACAACTACAATTTATCAAAACAAAGGAATTCGATATTGATAAGGATGCTCTGAAGCTTAATGATGATTTTGGAAGTATGAGTACTTTTTTTTACTTAGAAATAAATTGGGTTTTTTATTTGTAAGTACAAAATCATTGATTATTTCAAACACAATATATTTTTTCTCTTCTTTAGGCAAAGGTTATGTACAACATAGGTGGTACATTAAACATTTTGTTCAGTTCATTGATAACCATAGACCCACGCCCAAACAACAAGCACTACTGTCAAAGACAGCTTTTGGGAGAATAATTAACATTAGCCATGTTGACATACAAAGAAAAAATCTTCAATGGTTGGTTGAGCAATACCAAGGAGGCAGAAATTTCAGATTTGGGAACAAGGTAGTGAGTTTCAGTGATGAAGAAGTTGGGGCAATTTTAGGCCTAACAAGCTCCGGATTTTCAATAACAGTGAGAGGAAGATACCTTCAATGGAAATCTTTTATATCTCATAAAATGTTTGCAGAAGGAATGATTTTCAATAGAAGGAAGTTGAATAACATACTCGAGGACTACTACAATAGAGATGATGACAACTCTGTCTTTATTTATGTTACATGCTTGATACTTTTGATGTTTGCGACATTCCTTTTCCTAGACAGTTCATATTCTTTTCCGAAAGATTTGTTACACTACGTAGAATCACTTGAAGATATAAGATACTTTAACTGGTCTGGGGCTGTAGCAAGGATGATATTATTCAACATTAATGATGTTGTGAGTAGAGTTCAGAAGAGAAGAGGAGGTTCATAAAGGGTAACTCTTGGTTACCTTACAGGATGTGTTGCCTGCTTATATGTGAGTATTTTGAAATATATTTTATTAAATGATAAAAAAAATATTAATAACACCAATGTATCAGGTATGGATGATGGAGCACTGCTGTAAGGATCTTGTGGTCAGTAGAGATCTTAGGCCACGAATAAGGAAGTGGGCTCGACCAATCAAAGGAGTTTCAAGAGCATTGCTTTCAATAAGTTGTGATCAAGTAAGCCTTTTTGAGATGATTAATAAAATACTGAATCACTCGTAATTTGATTTTTTACAATAATAAATTATCTTCTTTATATAGATATTGCCTGCTTTACAACTTTAAAAAAATAAAATTGTAAAGATTGGAGCAGACGAGTATGTCTTTCCTTTTGAGAAGTTACAATGGATGGTTTTGTTGTTAAAAGACCTGAAATTTTGATCGTACAGCCAATCCCAGTACCAGATAATACTTTAAAAAGGAAAGGAAAGCAACAGTTGGGAGAAATGACTGTCCAAAAAAAAGATGATGGGGTTTCCAGTGCAGACATTGTAAAAAAAAGAAATAAAAAATATGTATGTTTGATGCATTTTCGATTGAGATAGAGGATCTGAAAGAGAAGATCAAAGAAATAAGTGAAACATATAAGATACAAGTTGAAGAACATATCAGAATAAATTCATAATTTAAGAAGGAGAATATTAGGTTGACAACTATGATTACGGAGCTGAATGAAAAAATAAAAATGATTCCTGATCATGATATAATTGATCTTGGTCATAAAACATTATATTTAGAAGAAACTTTGGATAATATATCTGGAAATAAAAATGAAGGTGACATTGATGACAATTACCAAGGGATGGATGCAACAACACGAAATATATCTGATGTCAATGCAGGAGATTTGGAACCTAGTGACTCAGTTATCGGAGAAAGACTTCAGAATTTGATTTTTGAAATATGTGATGAAGATCCACTGTATCAATCTCAAGATACAACAAAAAAAGATTCACTTCTCAAGAGTGACATGCCTTCATTCGATCTTAACATTGGTACCATTCAAAATCAGAAAATGAGAACACACAGCCTATTACAAAAAGAAAAAAGAGGGAAAAAAGAACTGTGCAACAGAACTCAATAATAAAAAGATTGAAACAAAGAAAAGAGGCAAAAAAATTTGTACAAGAAGCAGAGAAGCAAGGGAAAGAGGAAATTGGAAGACAAGAGAGTGACACATGCAGTGAGGTAATCCACTGAAAAATAAAACAAATCCTTTTATGTCATTGAATTCACAATTATGTATATTATAATTATGATATCAACTGTTTCTAACCTTAACTATAATTGATTGAATAATCAGTATCTCTGCGATCTAGTAACTGATTTCATTGGTTACGAAAAAGTGTCCGAACAGACAAAGAAAACGATCCAAGAATTTCTTCGCGATCCTGCCGACAAGTAAGTAATTTACCACAGATTTCACTTTTATATGTAGAAATCATTAACTTTAGATATATAATCTTAATTAAATAAAATTCATCAGATTAAACGTCACATACTTCACTCCGGGAAATCGGAGTTGTAAAGGAAGGGATATTTATAACTTCTTGTACGAAAGAATGATTGAGGATACGATACGTATGTTTATAATATCTACCATTTTATATTTGTTTATGACCAAATTGTTTTTTATATTATAGATAATCGACATGTTTATGGATGTGATACACCATAAATACTGCACAACTAATAATCTTGTCCCATTTGTATTTACACCCATATTTTAAATGGTGAGATTATGATTACTGATGTAATTAATCTCAAATATCTTTAATTATCATAATTTAGTATTATTACTTGTATTTTTTTCAGCAATATTTTGTGAACCTGGTGGTTAATGCTACGGAAAGTGAATTTGATAAGCTTGAAGAGCTATACAAAGAGGGATTATTCATGTCAGAGTTGGATAAAATCTTTACTATTATCCACAAAAGAAACCATTGACACCTTCTTGTTACCGATTTTAAAGCAAGAAAGTTCCTTTCATACAATTCTATGAAAGGAATAAAATTCCATAAGAATGATATATTGAAATGGGTATGAGATAATTAAAGTTTACATTTTATTAAACTTCTTTATTGACTGTTAATAACATTCTTTTTTAATTACATATCAGCATGTATGGATTTCTGAGTACTTCATGGACAGCATACCAGATGACTGCCTTGCAGGTTGGGAGATCATTTACGTGCAAGATTGCCCGCAGCAACCTTAATAGAGTCTGGATTGTGGGATTTACGTGATGAAGATGATGGAGTACTTATGTGAAGGAAGGGCGTTGGACTTCACCTACGATGATATCGACAGATTCAGATCTGAAATAGCTTCATTGTTGTTGACGTGTGGTCACATAGAGAACTCGGCGACACAATGATAAAGCTAAATGACATATTAGGGTTTTTTATTTTAAGTCAGAACTATGTACTCTTTAATTGTCTTAAATTGTATAGGTTTCCACATTTTCTTCTTTATAACTTCTTTAGAACCAAACATTTCATTTAAATCTGAGGAGTAAGCTATGTTTGCATTGACTATATGTTACATGTTGTATTTTTTTCCAAAACCTGGTTTTTGCAGCCAAGGTACCTGCCTTTTATTTCATCAACCATGATAGAACAAGCGGAGCCCTTCATGCGGGATTACATATAAGATTCATCTAAAACAGGAGATGATACAAAAAAGTAACTACAATACAATCTGTTGTTAAGTCAGAATATGGTCTTTACAGACCCAGCACAGAGTACATTTGCTTAGCCATCTTCTTCCCAGTAATTGGGTTTTCTTCCTGCTTGTATTTGCTTCCTTCATAATGACTTTCACGTATCCAATGGATACGTGCACTTCCTTAGTTCATCGCCAAGGAGTCATCCAGGCTTTAAGTACCCAATAATATCAGCTTCTTCTGTCTTTTTTCTTTTAATGCCTCTTTCCAGTGCCCTCTTCCTTTTTTGCCAATCAGTAATCCAGTTATGAATTGGATATCCCATCCAATTAACATTTATGACCTAAATTAAAGTATATTTCCTATTGATCACTCTTCCATCAGCATATAGGAAATTTTTTTGTAGGGATAATAAGGCATTAAATACTTCCATCAGAATCAATTTTGCATCTTCCAGCTTCCATTCTAACAGATCCCTCTCAGAGTTATTGTGGAAAAAAGATTCAATATTTTTCTGGCTTGGAATATCTTTTAAAGAGAAATAGTAGTTCTCATAAATTTTTGATTTATATAAATCAGGTGAACCCTTTTCTTCCGTAATCGGAGCATAAATTGACTCCCTTAGTAGCGAGCACTTTAATAAGTCAACAAAATCTGGCGTTGAACAGTGCTGAATATAGTCATTACTGCATCTGGAGTCAAAATCAACCAAAAGTTTCCAATAGAACTGGAGATAGAAATATCAGTCATGAGACCAACACCCGCATGGTATAGTTCATACCAGTATTCCATTAAGTCCAAGTAAGCATTCCCAACATTAATGTATAATTCTCAATCTGAATTGACTCGGATGATTAATAGAGAAATAGTTCTGATCATCAGATTAAAGAACTGAAATTTAATAGACGGAATAATTTCATCTATGTCGAAATTGTACTTGCAGAAGTCATGCCTTGCTTCCATCATTAAGACTACACTTTTTCCCAGAATCAAATGAGCATTTAAAAAATTTCTTTAACTAATAAGACTCATTCTGTATTTGGCTGCCAATAATTTGAAGGGATAGACATTATCAAAGAATCTGGACTCTACTATCCCAAGCCTTTTATATAAGAACATGAACTCATTCTCCTCATTCTCCAACTCATTCATAAGCACATCAAGCAACGAATCTGACGACTCGAGAAGGAAAAATAAAGCTTCAGATTTAAGAACCTGGTGTTGAAATACTGCTCCTTCTAGTTGCCGCCCGAAAACAATGGAAGTCGCCATTACGCCATTCCTTTCATATGTAGGTTGACAACAAGAGCATATCTCGCTTTATATATATTAAAGAAATGCCAAACGTCACTTTTTGTCTCGAGAAAGGGCCAAAAAATTACTATCTCCTGCCGAAAACCCTGCTCCAATATCCGAAGTACTATCGTCATCATTATTTCTACTTTCCCATAACCATTCAACAGTCAGTATAACTGACGTCTGAAATTTGAAAGGACGTGTCACTTTTCGTAAAATATGATAACGCTTTGTAAAATAATAACGTGGTATGTAAAATATTGAATATATTTGTAAAACATATGAGATACATTGCAACTCTCTATATATAAAAGACTTCCTTGTAAGATTAGAGTTTTCCAATGATAGAAAAACTTCTTCTACTTTAAAGATTAACATCACAATGAGGGGTGCACGATGATTGCTAATTGTTTGTTATTCTTTATATCATCTACATATTTCTAAAATCATTAAAATTTACGTAAAGTTATTTCAATTGGTCATTTGTATGGAAACAATTATGTTAACAATTGGACACTTTCAGCCAATAATCTAGTCGTAAAATAATGAAACTTTCAGAAAGTTGCAACCTTTCATCAAAGAACCCTTCATCTAATTCAATCTTTCAAACAATAAAATAGTTGTAAAATATTGTTACGTTTTGTAAAATATGATAACGTTTTGTAAAAATAATAACGCGGTATGTAAATTATTGAAAAAATTAGAGTTCTCCAATAATAAAAAAACTTCCTATATTAAAGAATAACATCACGATGATGGGTGCACGCTGATTACTAATTATTTCTTAATCTTCATTAATGATTATGACCAACTTTATAATCAACTGCCTTACTCAATGTTATGAATACTACCAAGGGATACATCTGAAATACTCAATGTTATAATAATACCAAGGGATACATCTGATCTGATAGAACATAAATAGATAAATTCAATGATATGATAATACCAAGGGATACATCTGATCTGATAGAACATAAAATAGATATAATTCAATGATATGATAATACCAAGGGATACATCTGATCTGATTGAACATAAATAACACATTGTTTGAATTCTACAAAAAATGATCAAAAAACAGAAATCATCAAACATACATATAAATAGATAATCTAAGTCTAATAAGCATCCAAACTTCAAAGGTCATTTGCATTCATGAATCTTTCAGAAGATTGGAAACCTGCAGACACAGACAGAATAAAAAGGAAAATAATAAACAATATTAATATGGTTTATATTAGCTGTATAAAATGTGGCAACAAATTATCAAAAAATATAATCTTACTTTATTAAAATTTGATCAAATCACTTTAATTTCATTCATTCTCAACTGCACAATAAACACAAAGATTTGTGGAAAAAAACACATATCAATAAACAACGAATGATAAATATTTACCATGACTGGCAGATTTGTTATTAGGACAATTCCTGGAATCGTGACCAACATTGTATTTGAGGCAAGATTTGCATTGTCGGCCTCTGTTTCTTCTCATTTCAGTTTCCGATCTTATACGATTGCCAACGCCCTTAGGTCTACCACCACGACCACTTCCTTTCGTTCTAGCAACGTTAGGTTCTTTAACAGCTGGTTCCGTAATTATATCTGGAACATTTGTATTGTTCACTGTTGTAGAACTCGACGAATGTTTGTTACTTATCATGCGATCAATGCTGCTACATAAGTCACTTAATCTTTCTTTGGCAAATAAGAATATATCCTCATCATGTTCAACAAAAGCTGAAATAATATGAGAACACAATTGATTTAGCTGAGACGACCTTTCTTGGTGTGCAACTGTCACATAAATAGGATACTTTCTTGATTTTTTAATGGTTCTTGTCCACCTTTTCATTATATATTCCACATTCAAACGCTCCATGTTCTGTATCTTCAATACTGCAAGTATATGCCTACATGGATATCCAAAGAATTGCATATTCTTTGCATTCACAAATAAGAACGTCGCTTTCCGTTGACGATGAAACACATATTCTTCATCAGACTTCCCAATATATGACACAAAATACTGACAGTAATCCAGGGAGTTCAATATGCGTTCAAACATTAAGTTCCTTCACTTCGTTCAATTCATATCGAAATTTATAAAATATGAACTTGGTGTATATACGAACCATCTGTACCTCCATCTTCCATTGAAGTTTGATTTTGGAGTGTAAACATCACCCATGTTATACAGGTCATTCTCTCTTTCCCTGCGTCGTTGAATTGCACTTTGAAATCTACAGACAAATTCTAGCAAGGAGTTCTGTTTAGTGATGTGATGCTGCAAAAATTCATTCATACTTTCACTCCTCTGTGTACTACGCTGACCAGCCCAAAAAAATCCTTAAGATATAAACTAATCCATTTAAATCTTATACTATACTTCTCGTTCAACCAGACATTAGATGAAAGATCATAATGATCAATTATCTTGCACCAACCCTACTCAAATTCTCTTATAGTTATACTTTTCCATACAACTATGGAAAACGCAGAATAGAACTTCGTTTAATATCTTTAATCTTTCCAAGCTTACTTTTAAGCTTGGCCATTATATGCCAAGTGCAGAATTTATGAACAGTATGTGGTAAGTATATCCTAACAGCTGCACAGATTGCCGGATCTTCATCCGTGATTATAGATACTGGATGTTTGCTCATTACTTCTACAAATCTCTCAAATAACCACGAGAATGACTCGGTTGTCTCCCTGCTCATGAACGAATTCCCAAAGAAGATTGTGTAACCGTGATGGTTAACACCACAAAAAGATCCAAATACCAGGTTGTATTCATTGGTCCTATATGTTGTGTCAAACGATATTGTATCTCCGAATAATTTGTAATCCTCAATGGAGGCACTATCAATCCATATACACTGAGTAAGCATGTTATCATCATCGGTTGTGTACGCATAGTAAAATTCAGGGTTATTGGCCTTACAACTTTCAAAATGTTCAATTAGAATGTGCACATCCATCCCAATACGTTGTTTCTTCTCCTTTCTGTTCAAGTTATAAATATCTCGAACAATGCTACCAACTTGACCACTGGACATGTTTATGAAAGCTGACTGTTTGGATACAGGTATATTTACATCATTCATTGACTTCACAAGCATTTTAGTGGCTTTTGAAAAACTTCTATTTGGTCTGAGGTATCTGCGTTTAGATGGAGAAACAAGATTGTGATTGTGATCAGGTTCAAAATTCGATACAAACCAATCATTGAGATCATGCCTATATGATACAGACATGAAAGCTTTGCACCCAGTCCTTGATATGCCAACACGGCGCTCCTCCTTATAAAATATACATTCATCACTCTCATCACTTCTTGCATTGTCCACTGACATTGATTTATCTGTATTTTTAGAAAACCCCTCTTTCCAGCAAACAAAAGATTTAAATATAACTTTGCGTTCCTTGGAAATCTTATCTTTACCAACTCTAGAGCTTGCTTTCCTAACATTGAATCCAATCTCAGTTGCGTATGCCTTATAAAAGTTATATGCATCTTGAATAGATAGAAATATTTGGCCTATATGCGGTGTGATAGCATTGACGGGGTCACTGATAGAGCAGTTATCTGAAATTTATTAGAAATGTAGTTGCAAAAATTAGTTATTTTTAATTTAAATTATTACCTATACTTGTAAAATAATGACAGATAATATAAAATGATGCACGTATATGTAATTTAACTGGTATAATGGACTGGAAATGTCACCATTTGGACTATATCACATATGATCGTATGATGTAAAATGATGTTCAAGATTGTAAATTGTAGGTCATTAATGTAAAATACTGAACTATACGACCAAATATACGTAATTTAAGTAATTTACGATTTTTTGTTAACAACAACATATAAATGAACAAAGGTTGCAAAGTTTTAAACATGGGTGTAGTTCAGCATACCTGTTTGATGTAAATTATCATCAGTTCGTGCCCCGAGTGCAATAAGTTCACCCTCTCCGTCAGATAACTAGAGATACAAAATATAATAATGTCACGTATCAAAATATAAAAGCCCAAAATGTTAACGCATATAACGACTTCGATTCAAAAACCAGATTGTCTTTCAACCAAAATTAAAATATTTCAGGTGATTTGCATACATAACATTATTACAGGGAAATGAAAAACGTACATTACCTGGGCATTATCTCTATAAAATTGAGGATCTGATGTTTCGCCGATTTCCATTGAGTTTCACGGAGATATGACTAGAAATTCTGAATACTACTTCAACGAAACGTTAATGAAAAAAACATATTTTAGGAATAAAGAGAATTCCATTCGAACATAACCAATCCGCTAGAAAATAGGAATTCAATTGATTTCCACCATATCAGTCATCAATAATAGAATATGATAATTTTCTATAAATAGAACATCATTAATAGAGTCGTAGTGGTATCGACTCTCCAAAGGTGGTTTTAACTATAACCGTCGATGGTAATCGGACAGGTAAGACTATCTGTCGCACAGTGATTGAAATGAGGCGCCACCTCAATTCAAGTTTTTCCTATATATATATATATAAATACCTAATCTAGTGAGTATTTCCGCGTAAAAATATGCATATAATTATATTCTCTTTGTTTGATTTAATCTCAAAATAATAATATAATTATAGATATATATTTTTCGAACATATCCGGATTTGTTATGTAACATATAGAGTTAAATGGGGCTACCCCATGTGGGGTAGCCATCTTAGCTACTCCCACCTTAATTTTTTAGTTTTTTTGGAGTTTTTAATAACATATGAGGGTATTAAGTTAGACTAATAAGAGTAATATGTGTTTCAAATTTCATAAAAAAAGACATTTCTAACCCTTCCATCTGGAAAGCAATAATTTCAGTAATTCTGTTACTGTTAAATTTCGATAGCCTTTATGTATGGAGTAAAGGCATCAAATTTAGTTGAATTTTGAATGGGAATATAATGATACTATGTGATCTAAATTCTCTCAAAGTATCTAGGGGTGTTCATGGGTTGGGTACCCGACCCATTCAACCATGACTCGCCCCGACCCATCCTTACAGGGTCAACGGGTCGACCCGACCCACTTCAACGGGTACCCGATCTTAACGGGTACCCAAATTATTTAAATGGGTAATGGATACCCGCGGGTACCCATGGATCACTACAATACAAATCAAATTAACCATAACAATGCACAATTACAAAAATACACAGCATGTATTTTCCTGTATACATTCTACGCCGG
Organism: Ottelia alismoides; assembly: GCA_037367405.1. NCBI lineage: Eukaryota > Viridiplantae > Streptophyta > Magnoliopsida > Alismatales > Hydrocharitaceae > Ottelia > Ottelia alismoides. The sequence goes on along the minus strand of JAZKJV010002120.1, from coordinate 60,615 downwards.
ATAAAAAATGAGAGAGCAGATAAATAAATACGTAAATAAATATAATATAAACAAAAATAACTAAATAATAGAAATAGAGTATGGACTCGGTCACTTTGGTAGGCAGGTAGTCACCAGTGAGATATTAATTTTATATAAAGCAAGAGTGAATAACGTTGCCACTTAACACATCCAACGATTGTATTCACACGTTACACCCAACAAAGCCTTTCGACCTTCGAAGTCCCAGCCGCAGAAAATTGGAAACACTTCATCCGCCTCATCAAAAAACAAACCAAATGGCGACATATCTGCCCCTTCCCCTCTCCTCCGTTCCTCCGCTCATCGCAGTTTCTCCTTCCCCCACGTACCGAGAGCCCCTACCGTGGTCGTACATTGCGCACCACCACCGAGATTGACTCGAAGAGATGGCCGAGGACTCACGGCAGAGGGTCGCGAAGGACTGCCAAGATCTGATGGATCTACAAAAGGAAGGGGGTCTTGTGGCGATAGAGAAAGAGAGGTTCGACCCCGTCCCCAACTGGAGGATCGAGTTCGCGGAGCCGGAGGTGATCTGGGAGCTCGTGGCGTCGCATGTCTCAGAGAAATTGGCCTCGGATGTCGCGTTTGTGGTTTCCTTGGTGGGGCAATCAATGTCACTACGATGACATGGAGGAGCAGAAAGCGACACTTGGAGGCGGGGCATGGAGGAGGGGCTCCGCGGAGCGGCTTTGTGCTGGGCAGCGAGGCGTGTAGGATGGTTTGTGTTGGGCGGCGAGACGTGTAGGAGGGGTTGTGCTGGCCCTGCCGGGGGTCGAGGTGTGGAGGAGGGGATGCGTCGAGCAGCAAGATGGAGCCGTCGAGTGCAAACCCGGGAAACCCTCTCCGAAAAGGAGAAGAGATGGCAGTGGGGCAAATGGCAATCATCCAATGGGCAATGGCGAGATACCCCAACCGGGTACCCGGTTCAACCCATGGATTTTCCATAGGGTCAAATGGCTGAGCGGGTCAGTAATTGTGAGTACCCGACCCGAGTAATTTTCTCCGGGTACCCACAAATTTAGGGTCAAAATTGACGGTGTGGGTTGGGTACCCGTTTGACCCGAAAATTTGAACAGCCCTAAAAGTATCATTAAAAAATATAATAAAAAATAAAAAATACTATGTGATCTATTTATATATTTATAAAAAAATTGTACATAAGATTATAGAATTGTTTACAATTATGCATAACAAAATTTAATATCTTCTTTAACGATATTTGATATAAAAATAAGACAGAGGTAGGTCATTATTAGTGTGCGTAAGATATTAAAAATATATGTATAATTAAGATAATCTATTGAGAATTTCCGCATAAAAATATTCGTATAATTAATTTTCTCTTCATTTGATTATAATCTTTAAAATAATAAAATATATTTTCCCTGAATTATTATACAACCTTGTATAATTATAGTCCGCGAGCCTGGAATTTAGATCTTTCATGTCAAAATCAAGTATCAACCATGGTGTGGAGGACGAGTCGGTGTTCTGTCTCCACACCTTCTTGTCAATTATCAATCAAAGGTCATACAAAGTTCCAAAGGAATGGCGTCCAGCAACGAGTTCATCACAAAAAAAATACGAGAATTATTACTAATCACGAAAGCTACATTTTTTTCTCCATTAATGATAATATTCGTATTGTTAAACGGTTGGATACTGATACGAATATAGGTATAATTATATCCTTACCATTTTAAAATATGAATATGAATGCGGATAGAATAGTGAAGGATGTAAAAAATAAGTTACCATATCCTTAAAAACGAATACGAATCGAATACGAATAATAACACAATTTTTTAATAGATTAATTAAAATATACATATTTAGGATGGTTTACACATAAAATAGGTATACCGGATATAGTAATTTTGTAACAATTATATCGACAACGGTGAATGCAATCATAAAATGTTGTTAGGCACAATTATAAATAAATATATATTATTATACCTATGTACGAAAATAAATATGCGAATACAAATGCAAATATTAGTGAATATCAAAGTGATATCCGTATCCGTATCCATTTTAAAACTAATACGAATACGGATGTCAAAGTATAAAATGAAGACTATAACGGATCGGATACAAATATATTTATATTCATTTTCACCGACCATTTCAGATCTTTTCTCATGCAATTAATAGTCATCTTTGAGATTTTTGTAGTTAGATGTTTAATTGCTGCTTTCAAGTCGATTTTTGTAATTTTTTGAAAAAATAATAATTAATAATCTAATCAAAATTAACAAAATCCCATATTAAAAGTGATTTATATATTAAAGGTCGTCTGATAAATAGAACTGATGAAAGGAAAATTCTTTAAGAAGTTCGTTGTTATAAATTAAACATCGAAAAACATAGCAACAATCTTCAAATAATTTTTTCCTCGGGCTCGTAATGTGACTACATCGTCCTCGAATGTATACGTACCTGATTCGACATCTGAGGTGCCAGTTTAGGCCTGAGGATTCAATTTCTACTTCTTAGGTGACGAATTATATCTATTATTTTCTTTAATATGAGATTTTGATTATAATTACTTCGGTTACAATTAGTTTGGTGATTGTTACGTAAAGGGATTTTTACATCACAAATCCTGAAAACATTGTAAATTACATTCTTGTCCCTGTATTCTTCGTAATTATTATCTAAAACCTGCAAACGTGCTGACGTGGTAAACTCGTGAAAGAATTTAGGTGATAATTACAAAGAATACAAGATCGAGAAGATAACAATATTTAGGGTACATGATGTAAAAATCCCTTAAAGAAAACTCAATTATTTAATCAGGAAAAAGAAGTCAAAGGTAAACATATACGTCAAATAATTCACAAGAAAAACTATTTTATTTTTTAATTTGCTTGAAGGGCCAGAACTATAGTGTGATGTGGATGGATGATATTGGCCATTTTGTTATGGGGTTTGGGGGCATTGGCAATATTTTTGAAATTATTTGCTGACTTTAGTGGATGTCGTTTTTTTTTAAAACCGAATTATTCATGAAGATTCCCAATTGGATTCCTTGAGATTGGAACTTTGGATTGCATCCATTCGGCATTATTGACATCCTATTCTGTTTCTTTGCTTCAACCAATCTTTACCAAACACTTGTGTTCACTGGAAGCACAAATATATATAGAGAGGATAGGGAGTATGCACTCAGGTGCATGTAATTCTACATGCATTCGAGTCTATAACTACCAAATTTTTTTACTTTTCCAAAAAATACCGCCATGTATATTCATCTATATATCCCTCCTGTATGTCATTTCAATTTCCTCAGAAACAGAGACCCATACGTCCTCCATCCAGAACAGATCGATTACAGCAATTCTAAGACCGTTAAGATTACTTGTTATAGATGGAGGGCATAGGAGTCTCTGTTTCTGACGAAATTCGAATAGTATATTGGAGGGGTATATAGATGAATATACACGGTGATATTTTTCAAAAAAGTAACAAAAATGTGGGAGATCCCGGTGAATGTAAAATTACATGCACCAAGGTGCATACTCCCCCATTTTCATATATATATATATAGAGAGAGAGAGAGGAGTGATCCTATGAGAGCAAAAAGTTGTGAGAGTATGAGAGGGATTATTCTGGACCACATGATTCACCCAGGAGAGAGAAGACCAGAAGAGAGAAAACATAATCATGTGGTCCAGAATCATCTCTCTCATGCTCTCACAATTTTTTGCTCTCATAGGATCACTCTTTATATATATGAGTGATCCTATGAGAGCAAAAAAATGTGAGAGCATGAGAGGGGTGATTCTAGACCACATGATTCACCCAGGAGAGAGGAAACTGAATCATGTGGTTCAGAATCATTCCTCTCATGCTCTTACAATTTTTTGCTCTCATAGGATCACTCCTCTATATGTATATGTATATATGTATGTATGTATGTATGTATGTATGTATGTATGTATGTGAATGTATATGTGCATGTACATGCATGTATGTATGTATGTATCCCGATAGGATCCAGATAGGTATATGTGGGTAGCCGCAGCCCGCAGGTATCCAAATGGATGCATATGCTCATGGGACGAGCCGATCCGAGCCCGTAAATATCGGCAAAAACGTGACTCGACATTACGCTAAACCCTAAACCATAATCCTTTCTTCGATGTCCATTTTCTCTAACACCTTCAACATTGTGATCTAATAATTATTTGATTGAAAAAGCGAATTTTTTTCTGATCACGCTAATTAATGGTGAATGTAATAATTTCATCTTCGTATTGAACAATGCGACAAACAAATAATTACAATGGATTTAGTAATCCTTAGCAAAATGTTCACCGTAATTATCATCGTAATTGTAAGATGTTGAGTTAACATCGGTTAAATTCACGATGATATTTACATATTAGCTAACTGAAGGAAATACAACAACGACCACGATCCATCTACACAATGTGAATACCCGTTAGAAACGGCTACCCATCGTAACGGGTCGAATAGACCTGTTCTTGATAATGACTGGTCGAGTCGAGTCATGAACAAACAGTTCAGATACTCACCCCACGAACACCCTTACCTATTGGTATATGTAGAATGCGGTGTGTTATGCAATTTCATCTATGATGCTCAGCCCGACAAATCATGTAGGACAGATCAGGGTGCACATGGATGGAATAAAATCCGTAATCCGAGATGATCCAATTAGATGAGATGGGATTGGATTGGTTTTGTCATTCTAATTGATTAAATCGGATTTAGATTTTAAAAATCCATTAAATTTATGGTTTGGATTGGATCGATACCAAAATCCAATCCGAACCAATCCATTAATCTGTTAATATTAAATATGATAATTATCAATATTTAGAACTTTCTTTCTTATCCTCTTTATGAATTCCACACACATAATCGTTAGTCAAGATGCACTTTAGTTTTAATTTAACATGTAACATTATGCTAGTAATAAAAAGAAAGATAACTTTAAGATTAAAATATAAAAAATCCGGCTATCCTGTTTGACTTTTCACTGGCAACCTCACAAATTGACAATGCAAACATTTGTACTTTTCATCTGATTCTCAAGTGGAGCTTACTTTATCTTAGATCAATTATGTATGCTCCCATCCCAACTCTTCGGGCCATCTTTGTTGGCTTTGTTCGATGTTAAGACATGCGAGATATTATCATCTTTCCCGTATCGTTGTCTAGCCAAAAAAACACAAAGCATACCCCATATGCTTATATTGTTGCCTTCTAGGTCAAGTTCTTCTCCACTTGTATGCTACGCTTCAGTTACATTCTTTTAGATTTAGTGTCAATAATACGATAATTTTCTATTTTTCTTTTTATTTATAATTATTGTGGTTGAATTATTACTTGGGCTAAATCCATTACAGTAAACCCTCTTTTTTATGGAAATTCAACATCAAAAACATACTCCAAATATTAAGTGCTTTTAACATGAGGATGGACTATAAGGGTGAGAAGTATAATTTTATCGAAAATCCGATCCAATCCGTAACGCAGAGGATCGGATTGGTTTGGATTCGAATGCTTAATGGATTGGGTTGGATATGGACTATGAACAAGTCTGATCCAAGTCGATCCATGTGCACCCCTAAGGACAGACATATTTCAAATGTTGTATTCTTGGAATGATCAACAAAACATGAACTAAAATGCTTGATTGGTATCGTAGACTCAATTAGGATTTATATCACCAACATAAGCTAGTGACTACGGTTTTAACGAGCACAAGTTTGGCGAGCACATGTGCACCAAATGACTTGGAGAGCACTTTGAGAGCACTTGGGAAGGACATTTGTGCTAGCCAAAAGCACTTTTTCTTATAGTATGAGCGTTCGACGATTGCTCGAAGGAGGAGAGGTATCAAAGGTTGCTCGAAGGACGCATCGGCGGGTAAAAGAAGGGGTGTTGCTCGAAGGAGTGAGAAGAGGTGTTGCTCGAAGATTGAGAAGAAATGTGTGATGTCTGAAAGGTAGAGATGCATACGGATATGAATATATCTGTATCTAATCCTCCACGATACCCGTTTCTACACAAATTTTGTCATCTATGTCTGTATCCGATGTATAATGGATATGGATATCGATTTGATAACTACAATTATTTGTTTCCCTATACGTATAATGTAAATTTATTTTTAACTATGTAACATATTTTTTTCACCCTATTTAATGTATTTTTTATGAAATGTGTACATTTAGTATTATTTATATCATTATCAATTAAAAATCATTATACATGTCCTGTCCGTATACGTTCAACATCCATGTCAATTGTTTCGTCCCTCAATATCAATATGCATGTCTGCATTTATACCTAAAAACGAATAAATAAATTATAATACATAAATTTGTACGAGTATCCAACCGTTTGCATCACTATTGAACACATACCACTCACCGGATTGGAGGGCTTGAAGACGGGGGAACACAAGATTAGGCATGGGCCGAGCTTTTAGGGACACCTGACCAAAATGCCGGTCGGACCGGCCCATGAGCTGGGTCGAATGGAGCGAGGTTCAAAAACCTCTATTGAAATCCCGTCCTGGGTCGGTCTATGGTCCATTTCATTATTTTTTTCATTGAAAAATTTTGTTAATTACCTCCACAATCTTTGAAACAACCTAATTCTTCCTCGATCACATAAACTTTCTAACCTTTACCATACAGATCTTGTGTTACCCCCATCCGTTTATCCGTAAAAAGTAATCAAATTTGTTATATTATTTTACATTAAGTGCCCCTCTTTCCCCACCCACCACCTCATCGACCGTCGGCTCGCCCATTAGGTCCTCCCCGACCTTGCCCTCAACCTCCCCGACTTCGGCCTGCCCTCCAGGTCCTCCCTTACCCCACCCTCAACCTCTACCGCCATGCCCTCTAGATCCTCCCCGACCTCATCCCCCTCCTCCAGGTTGCCGACCTCACCCTCCAGGTCCTCCCCGACCTCGCCCTCAACCTTTGATGCTTTTAGCGCTGACGATCACCACGGTCGTCGCTTTCCTCATGCTCCTCGTCCGCATCCTCCACGTCATCATCACAGTCGAAGTCAAACTCGTTTGTGAGGATGGAGGAGTACATGGCATCGGATGTGATAGAAGGGAAGGGGCACAATCGTGCGATGGACTGGTGGGGGCTAGGGGTGGTGATGCACGAGATGATGTACAGGAGGACATTGTTCAAGGGGAAGGAAAGGAGGGAGACGCTATATCGGAATTTGTCGATGGCGTCGGTAGGAGATGAAAACGATCGGATACGGATATGAATGTATGTATAATCATATCCTTATCCATTTACAAATATGAATACGAATGCGGATACGAATATTGACGAATGTGAAAAATGTGTTACCATATCCTTAAAAACGAATACGAATGTAAAACGAATACAAATCGCACGTTATTGACTCAAGTAAAATTACATTTAACGGCAGGGTATGTGGCGTAAGACTGAGCAAGTTTAAGGGGCCGATGGGGGCATTAGATTGTTTCGAATATCGTGGAGGTAATTAGCAAAGTTTCTAGGGTCTTCTTGGTAAAAATCCCTTGAATTTTTTAATGGTATTTAGTATATATAAATGATTTTATTAAGATACTTTATATAACTAATATAAGTAGTTTACATGCTACTTGACATGTAAATTATTAAATTTTATTTAAACTAGTTTTCACATATGAAAAACTTGAAGTGTATCATATTAATACACGTATTATTCATCTAATATTTATATATTTTTTATTTTTTACGGGTCAAGCCAGGTCAACCTATGCCCAAATCCTCTAGCAAAAGTCCATCCCATGAGCGGGCTAGGAGAGCTGGGAGGGTTGGGCTCCCAGCTGGTTGGCCAAGTCTACTTCCAAGTCGACCCATCCAGAGTAAACCTAATATTCATGGTTTAGGGTCGATACGTATAGGTCATGGTGGATGTCCATATGGCCCACTAATCATGCACATTCTGTTTGATAACCGAGTTACCCCTCTCTATTCTTGAGTTGGAATTCTATCACAAATTATAGTAACAATACATCACATTCTTTATTCCCACCCTCTCCAACCCTCATAACCATCCCAAACAGCTACTATTCACATCAGGTTACTCCAATCCACCCCAACCCAGCAACCTAACAGACCTACATGTGTCGACCCTCATACCCCAGCCGAGGTCGACTGAGTCAAGTTTATGGCTCAAGTCCCATTCGCTAAAAATCAAGCTTAGATTAGGACCAGATTCAAGATCAGGCTAGTAGGTTGGGTTGGACCAATCGACCCAATGCTCAATATCAATTTTGTTCTAGAAATTGGGATTCAACTTGCAAATATCCCCGAACTAACATCCGATATCCATATCATACATGAACTTTAAAAAGTAATAATATAGTTCTCAATCCTTTATGATTTGTTTCAACGTGATCGGGAAGGAGGGAATTAACTTGCTCATTTTATCATTATAACCTTAAATCAAATTGAAAATAGTTTTTTTATCAGTGTTCCTCTTAGATTTTTTAATATCAGTCATTCTCCTCTCTTTTTGCAATATCAGTTGTATCCTTATCTTCTTGAGCAATTAATAATTGTGCTCCGTGGGTTAGTTTTACCGTTAACGAGATATTCCAAACCATGATTTATACAAATCAAAATCTAATAATATTTTCTTAACGTTGTTCCCCTACAATTTTTAAAACATTACATCTGGACTCCCATTCTTTCCTATCAGTTAAGATTGTACCCCAAGATAACATCCGTTTGGGAAGGGAGTAATTGGAAATTAACCTGAGGAGTACAACGGTTAGTTACCCAAAAATATCATGGCACAACTGATGCTGAAGAAAAGGGAGGGAAATAAATGATATAGAAATCTAAAAGGAGCACAATAGTAAAAAACCCGATTCACCATTATTATTACTCTTTAATGTTCGCCATTGATTAAAATAGGGTTTGTGCTATTTCGTCTGCTAGAAAAAAACTGGCACCATTTATTCAGTAGACAAAATTTATAGTCCCCGTTTACCATATACTTTAAATTTGTAAGGGATTTTTACACCTATAATCCTGAGTAATTTTTAATTATAATCATAATCTTTCATAATTATGAATTACATGAGAAACTCCGAGGAATGATTAACTCTTACATGGCATAACCACGTTTTATATTCTGTTTGGGATACCCATCATATTTGACGGTTTCCATTGAAAAAGACAAAACTATCCTTAAAGATCATTCTTATTTGCAAAACATGTCATTGTTCTCTGAGGTGGTCGGTTCGGGAGTTGGGGGTCGCAGGAAGGTCGAGATTGAGAGGTCTACTGGAGGAGGTGTTCGTCGGGTGTTGCAGGTTTCCGGGGGGCTAGGGTTTCCCTCTCCTGCCGAGCACCACCTCCTCCTCCCCTGCTTCGAAGACCCCGAGCAGGCCTGCGTCGAAACCCCCACTCCCCACCACCCCAGCGCTCCTCCTCAATGCAGCCCCCCCCCCCCCCCCCCCCGTTGTGTACTCCTCCTCGATGCAACGTCGTCCCCTGCAGCACTGCTCCTCAACGCGGTGTCGTCCCCAGCTCGAAGCCCCCTCCCCCTCCCAACCGTCATCGAGGAGCCCCACGCTCCTCCTCCCATGCTCGAAGCCACCACCCCCCCCCCCCCCCCGGACGTCCTATAGCCCGCGTCGCCATCCGCCAGATGCGTCTCCGTCCCCGTTGGCTGCCATCCTTCTTTCCCCACACCTGCAAGTTCTCAAATCCATTTGAAAAATATTTTTCCTTTTTCTTTTGATAAATCCCAATTGTTAGATCATGGATGGGTTAGATTAACTCAATCATCTGGTTGAGTTAATGAACTCAACTAACTGAAGGATATGGGTGTAAAACGGAGTATTTATTAAGGTCCTTAGGTGTAATTTGTGATTACGTAGGGTTCTGAATGTAATAACAGAATTACTTAGGATTGTGTGCGTAAAAATCCCAATTTGTAAATGCACGAAAAATAATTAATTGGGTGGACTATGTTTATCCCTCGATTCCTTATGGGCCACTTCGGCCCATTACTGAGTTGGAACGATTTCGGACCAAAAGGAAATAATATGTTTTTCATTAGTAATTGAAACGGTGAGTTTGTGACTTATGCTTCTCTAAAATTTCTCATATCTGAAAAAAATATGGCAAATAATATGTATGAATATGTTTAAAAAATATAGGTCTTGAGTTCAGTTGTGGGTTAAAGATTACTAATATTATGCCTAATGGATAGTAAGTTATTGAGAAAAAGAAAGAAAGTACGGATGGTTGCAATAAAATGATTTTATTTATTTTTACGTTGATTGATTGATGAATACAGGTTTCATCCATCTAATATTTGAAAACTGAGTTAAATATCTTAACAAACATAAGCATTCATGTAAAGGCATTAGTTTTTAGGGAGCCCGAGCCTGCACCCGAGAGTGTAGGTAACTCCCTGCACTCGGTCTTTTTTCTCATTATTTTTTGATTTTTTCAAAAAAAATCTTTGGAGGATTTACTTAATATATTAAGGAGAATATGTATTTCAAGTTCCATGCAAAACAAACATTCCTAACATGTTCATCTAGAATGGGTCATTTTCAGCAATTTCAGACCGTTAAAATTTGATGATCTTGATGGAGATGATAGAAGTCTCAAATTAAGTTGAAACTGGAATGACATCATGGTGAGATATAGTGATCTAATTATCCCAAAGTTTCATTTTGAAAAAAAATAAAAAAAATCATGAAAAAAATGACCCGGGTGTAGGTACATACACCCTCAGGTGTAGGATCCCTTTTCTCTAGTTTTTATTAGTACTTGAGCTTGTTTAAGAAGCACCGGTTAACATTCGAAAACCACTTCAAATGCGTAAAAAAAATCAAAATCGAAGAAACCCGATGCAGATAGGCATGCAAGGTCTATTTATGACCCTCGCATAGAGAATGGTTTTGCAGACTCCCATCGACTAAATAAAAAATAAGAAAAATAAGGGAAAATGCACACAAAATCATAGTATACAATTACACAAAAATACATACAAAAAATAAAAAAGAAGTATCTTTGTTTATACAACTCAGAATGAACAAATTTCTTTGCATAAATTCAATAAAAATATATAGAATATAAAAAATATCATAAAAATAAATCTTACACGTGTATCGTAATTGAAATGGAATCACTTTTTCTCAATATAATTAAATTTTAAAAATTATACCCTATAGAATATGAACTCCAATTCAATCTTACTCATGGTTAAAGTTTATCGTTTAAAACATATTAAATCTTACAAATACATCAAAGGTGAGTGGTCTTGGAATCAATTGTACAACTATGTTTGGAACTTCTATAGTTTGTACATATCACATTTTATATCATTTCACTTGATTTTAGTACTTTCCTTGTGCATTCTTTTCTCTATAAAAAAATCTAAAATCTACTAAAAACACAAAATGAAAAGAACTAAAAATATATTCCTCCCATACATGTATTTTTTACATGAATTCTATCTAGATATTTTCTAGAAACATTCAGATTGGTGACGATAATATTCAAAAGAGAAATTCCTTTAGATATCTGGGATCTATTCTGCAACATAATAGGGAAATTGATAGAGATCTTACTAATAGAATAAATGCAGGCTGGCTAAAGTGGAGAGGAGCCTCTGTTGCTCTCTGTGATAAGAAAATTCCTTTAAAAATTAAGGGAAAGTTTTACAAAGCAGCCGTGAGACCTAATATGCTTTATGGATCTGAATGTTGACCTGCGAACCATAGACATGTGCAGAGAATGAATGTCGCAGAAATGAAAATGCTAAGGTGGATGTGTGGACACACACGTAAAGATCGGATTTGGAATGATGCAATCAGAAAGAAAGTTGGTGTAACTTTGATCGATGATAAGATGCAAGAAAATCGCTTAAGATGGTTTGGACATTTGCAAAGAAGATCAGCTGATGCACCAGTTAGGAGATGCGAGTGTTGGGATGTTGAGCCGGCTAAGAGAGGGTGAGGACGACCTAAGAAGTGTTGAAAAGAGACCATACGAAGGGATCTTAGTTTTGTGAATATAAGCATGTGATTGACCAAAGATAGATCTGAATGGAGGCGAAGAATCCATGTAGCCAACCCTACTTAATTGTGGGAAAAGGCTTTGTTGTTGTTGTATTCTATCTAGATATTTTATATCTAGTTTATTTCAAAAAATTAAAAATCGACAAAAAAATCATTGGTACTATGTAGCATGTATTATTATAATAAAATATAATATAATAATCATATTTAAATGAACAAAGCTAAAAATAAGCAAAATCCAAAACCATGTATAAAATACCACGAAAAATAGTACTAAAATGCTATCTCTTATTCTAATAAATAATGATCAAACTACCTCCTACAAAGTTATAAATTTTAATGTCTTAAGAAAGTTTTTTTAGTTTTGTATTTTAAAGTACTTTTCTATATCTTGTGCATTTTCTTTCCTCTTTCTTTTCTTGAATTTCCTCATCAAGGCATGTGTCCATCTCCTCCACGCCACCTCCTCCAAATGTGCTTGGGTATAAAGGAATAATGAATCAGCGTGAAAGGTAGGGGTGTTCAAAATATTTAGATCAAAGTGGTACCTAGCTTGCCTTGTATGTCTTATGTTGTAACTAATGTAATATATATATAGGGTAAAATGGGGATGCCCCCAGGGAGTAGCCAACTTGGCTACTCCCACCCCTATTTTTCCCTCATTTTTTCATTTCTTTGGAAAATAAAAATTTGTGTATTCATCACTATATCCCTCTAACATTCTATTAAAATTTCGTCAGAAACAGAGACTCCTAAGCCCTCCATCCAGACGTCATATTTTAACGGTCGCAGGATTTTTTAAATCAACCATGTTTGGATGGAGGCCGTAGGAGTCTCTGTTTCTGATGAAATTTTGATAATATGTCAGAGGGATATAGTTATGAATATACAAATTTTTATTTTTCGAAAAAATAAAAATTTTTGGGGGAAAATGGGGGTGGGAGTAGTCAAGTTGGCTACTCCCTGAGGGCAGCCCCATTAACCTCATATATATATATAGGATTTTTATCCAGATGGCACTGTGCCCATTTGGTACGAGATGAGCCTCTAATTCCAACCGTCAGATTTGTATCTCTTAATCCCTAAAAATAGGAATCATAACCAAAATGGAAAGAGAAGCTAATTGGAAATATTAAGCAATTCTTAAATTAGTATACGTTTATGGAAACGTGTGTTGATAGATCAACGAGAGGCGATTGATCTCGCATTTTTTGATCTAGCGAATTTCAAAGTGAGGCGATGAATCGTGGAAAGAGAGGCAATCGTTTTTTATCTAATGCAAGGTATTGTATTTCGATTAGATTTTTATTTTTTGAATTTTGATTTGAATCTGATAGTATGTAGAAAGAATTTTTTTTTGGACATTTTGATTTGAATCTGACTGATTATAGACCAGATTTTATTTTTTTGTTATGTTTCTGAATCATGAGAAAGTGGGATTTGCAAAGATGAATATTGCATATTTCTGCAAAGATCAAAACGAGTGAGATGATGAATTCAATAATTTCTACTTTATGAATATTGCATATTTTTTTATCGTGAGCAATATTTATTCGAGAAGTATGATTGAATTTGATACACGATTTGTAGTCCATTGAATCATTTCAAAGGTATTTTGATTTTATACAATAAAAAGTTACTGATGTATTTAAGTAATTTACTTACAAGTTATATTTATGTTACTAATGCTAACACACTTATTACTTTTAATGTGTTACTTTGAAAATATACCGAGTTACTGATGTATTTAAGTAATTTACTTATAAGATATTTTATGTTACTAATGATAACACAATTGTTACTTTTAATGTATTACTTTGAAGATATATTGAGTTACTGATATATCTACTTAATTTACTTATAAGATATTTTATGTTACTACTACTGACAAAATTGTTACTTTTAATGTGTTACTTTGAAGATATACTGAGTACAATGCTGAGTTACTAACAATTCATTACAAGTTACTTGTCATATAACAAACGTTACTAACATTTCATTACAAGTTACTTGTCATTGAATGATTCTTACTGAAGCGAGTATATTGTTGAGTTACTAACAATTCATTACAAGTTACTTGTCATATAATAAATGTTACTAACAATTCATTACAAGTTACTTGTCATTCAATGATTCTTACTGAAGCGAGTATATTGCTGAGTTACTTTCCTTTATACAATTCTTACTATTCACGGATATAAATTATCTTATTGTTTCTTGCAGAACAATGCACAATTTGGTGTCTTGAAGAAGCTGTTGTTATGACGAGGAGCGAGAGCAAAACAACATCATCTAAATGAACTAGAAGACAGTTGAAATTTGGATGTTCACCATATAACTATAATTAAGTAATTTATGTGTGACTTTCAGTAACACTTGACGTATTACAAGTAATTAAATAGGCTACATAAGTACAGATATATAGAAGTAATTCAAAACAAAGAATAAAACAAGATATATAGAAGCATCAGTAACATTTAATAAATGGGTCATATGTGGCTGCCCCCGCCTTATTTGGGAAATTTTTTTATTTTTTTTGAAAAATAGCACTATGTACATTCATCCCTATATCCCTCATATATACCATTCGAATTTCGTCAGAAACATAGACTCCTACGGCCTCCATCAGGACAATATTTTTTTAACGGTAACAGGATTTTCTTAAATCGATACCATCGAGATGGAGGCCATAGGAGTCTCTGTTTCTGACGAAATTCGAATGGCATATAGGAGGGATATAGGGGTGAATATACATGGTTTTATTTTTCAAAAAAAATAAAAAAACGCCGAAAAATGGGGCGGGGGCAGCCCCATTTTTTCCTTAATAAATTGTACGTAAAAGAAGGTAATGGAATAAGTAAGTTGGAATAAGTATAAAAAATCACGTAACCAGTAACTTATGTATTGCTATCAGTAACACTCGATACATTATAAGTAATTAAAAATGTTATATAAGTAAATAAGAGGTGCTTCAGTAAGACTCAAAGTATTAAGTAACTATAACATTAGTAATAATCAAAATGACTTCAGTAAAATGGACATTTGTAATCAGTACTTATTGTATGGACATTAGTAATTCAAATACTTAATTACTGATCCCCACAACAATAGTTACTTGAGAACTGAATATGTATTACTTGAGTACCATGAATGAATTATTGATCTCTGTACAATGTAATATTACAGATGTAAAATAACTATAAATTCAGTAACAATCATAATGCGTTCAGTAATATGTATATTTGTAATCGGTAATTATTGTATGGACATTAGTAATTGATGTAATCAATCATTATAATCAGTAATTTATCTTTTCTAATCCAAACGTGGAATGATCATTCCATAAATAGAATATATGTCGGCAATAATTTAAATGCGTATTTTTTATCTTACTAAAACCGACCACCTATTTTTAAGGAAATGATTTAATTCGAATTCTTATTATGTTAATAATGCATGCACATTGTTATTGCCAAAACCGTCCCCTTCCAAATAGAACCGACACATACACGTGGCGAGCCCACGTTTGGTGCTCACCATAACCCAAATCGGCACAGGGCTCTCTGGATATGCCCTATATATATATATGAGGAAAGGGAGCCTACTTTGTGAAGTAGGTAACTTACCTACTTCACATATTACTTTTTATAAAAAAATTTATTTTTTTTCAAAAATTCCACCATGGGTTTCATAATTATATATCTCTAATATGTCATTCAAATTTCGTCAGAAACAGAGAATCCTACGGCCTCCATCCAGACAGCCATTTTTTAACGGTCACAGATTTGCTGTATTTTACATGTTCTGGATGCAGGCCGTAGGAGTCTCTGTTTCTGATGAAATTTGAATGACATATTAGATGGATATAATTATGAAAATCCACGATGGCATTTTTGAAAAAAAAAATAAAAAAAATTGCAAAAAGTGAAATGTGAAGTAGGTAAGTTACCTACTTCACAAAGTAGGCTCCCTTTCCTCTCTATATATATATATATATATATATATATATATATATATATATATAGGTTTTAAGTTCAAAACCTACATTGTCACATTGGGTAATCCAATTGGTTTCGAGTGGGAAGACAATTGGATTGGAGGGAAAGTTGAGAATTCTCAAATTTGAAATGAGGTGAGTTTGGATAGAGTTTTAATGGTACATCTATTAGGGATAAAACTTTAGTGGACATATATATGAGTCTACACTCCAAGTTTTTGTAGCAATAATAGAGAGGACTTATGGAGGACCACAAGCATGCATGTGCTCCGCTCTTCCACTATGTCTTCAACTCCGGCCCCAGAGCTCGAGCTCGGGAGAATCGATTCGAAACTCGATACTTTTGCTACAAGTTTTGTTTAGCATATTGGATAAATTAATCCAACAGATTAATTTGTAATATGATTGATGTGGGAATTCTAACCCGTCCAACGGCTTAGATTTGATGCCCGTTGAGAGAGCAGTTACCGAAATGAAGAGCCACACTGGATCTTCAAAAACCCTATCCTCATACGCGAATTTTTCATGTGCAAGCAATCTCTCTCCATGTATTCTCGTTTCTTTTCTCCCGGTTGCAGTTCTGTGAGGTACTTTCGAGGACGGTCGTCTCGATGTACGCAGATATCGACCGTGAGCCATCATATCTTCGGAGCGGGTCGCCACGCCCTACACACCGTAACTGTTGAAGCGATATCTTCTCTAGGGACAATCCATTACATCGACGCTTCAGTGATCTCTTACCATCTTGTTTACCATACATGGTTTACTGTTTTGCCTTTATTCGATCTCGCCATAATATATTGTATTGCACACTGAATTGAGTCATGTTTACACTTTGTAATTGGGTTATGAATCTGAAATATGTGATTATCTTTTTGTTCATATGTAATGTTATTAAATTTATTCATGTTAATCCAGATAATTATTGTTTTATGTATATTACTCGTTGAATACCGATATTCAAAAGAATGCAAAGCGTTAAATAAGGATATAAATATAGTTGTTACATAATTGGTATCGATTTTCTAGAAGCAATATACTTGAAATATGAATATCAATGTATATGAAAAATGTAATACTGTATATAAGAGAAACGAATAATGATATGAAATTAATCAGATCTGTACGATTATTAGTAGAAAAATAATATATTAATTTAAATTTAAGTGTATTGAATGATTTAAAATTATGAAAATATTATGAAAATATTTGTTTTGGTATTCATTTTGAAACGGATACAGATATAGATGTCAAGAAAAGGATAGGTAGTGAATCGAACACTCCCGCCTACATGTCAGCGGATACAAGTAATTTAATCGTAGGATCACACACTCGAGCCAATACGTCTGCATATAAAATTATTTTTACTCTAAAAATCATTAATAATATTTCAATTGAACGCACTTGCAATAAAATATAAATAAATAGATAAGGTAATATATCTGGAACTCGAACCTACACATCCAGGTTAATTTTACCATAGAAATCATTAATAATGCTTCGATCGAACACTCTTACAATAAAATATGAGGAAATAGATACAATAATGAATCAGATTTTCGTAGACAAATGATGATCACTATCCAATCAATTCCAAATTTTCAAAATTATAATCAATCTTCACTTAATAAAGGTGATATTTCCACGAGTATCAGGTGCCGAAATGGGTACATATTAGAATCGGAGACCCATTGGAATGGAGTGTGTCAATCTATGACCCGTTGTCTAATGTAAATAGGTGAATTATCGAGACTATTTATGGGACCATTTTATATTGGATGAGATATTTCACTTGTACATGTGTGTACCTGCTACCCATTCAAATGACCGGAGTACCTATTAGATACGAATACCGATTGGAACGGATGTAGTTGACCCGTGATCCGATATTGCTGGAGCTAAGCGGGGCGGGTCAACGAGCGAATGTGAGATAGTTGACTATTTTTTTTTTGAAAGGTAAGTAAGTATATTAACAATAAAAAACTAACATTTACATAGAACAAGCGAAGAGAACGCATAGAACTCAAAGAAAGGTCTATAATTTGCATTAAATGACGTAATAATGTGATAAATAACTATCGTTTATTTAAGAGATTAGTCATTCCGTGTTTCCAACGCAAACCAAAAACAATTACATCAAAAAGGGAAAAAAATAAAAGAAATAAGCCAAAATACACAGAGCCGTCGGATCAAAATTGATCATATCTGACGGTGAGAAGAGGCTCTGAAGGAAGAGGAGACGGAGGAGCACGCACCGGAGCCGGAACCCTCGTCGATGGAGTCCAGCACGGGCCTCCAGACATCGGTGAGCCCTTTCCCGGCGCTGCGGACCTCGACGGGCGTGGAGGGATCGGCGGCGACCGCGGCGAGGCGGTTGGCGAGGGCGAGGAGGTTGAGGGGGAAGGAGCCGTGGTCGTCGGAGACGAAGAGGGATTCCGGCAGGAGGAAGTAGAGGTCGCTCGGTGCGAGGGGGCGATCCAGAGGCAGCGGCGACGGGAAGGCGGATTGGCGGAGGAGCTGCGAGTGGGAGCAGAGGACGGTGTTGTGGGAGGAGGAGGTGACCTCGCCGGCGGTGACGGCGGCGCCGGCGCCGGCGGTGATGTGCTCGACGTGGCCGTTGAGATGGACGATGCGGATCACGGTGGGGGAGGATGGATTTGGGGGAGGAGGAGATGATACCTTCCGGTTTCGCCTGTGGAAGTGGAGGGAGTAACCGCATCCCATTTTTTTCTAGAGAGAAAGAGAGAGAGATTGTTGGTATGATGCTGATGATGGGTATTAATTTTGGAAGAAGACTTCATTCAAAGAATGGTTCAAAGAAGGAATTATTCAAATTTATGAGAAGTTGTTCAAATTCAAGACAAAAAAGCCACTTTCGCAATGCCTGAAGTACATGCAAGAAGAAGAGTTAGTCACGAGCTTGATCGAGCGGTTCACACGAACTCGGTATTTTTGTGGACCCCTACAGTGAGAATTCATGCAAACCACTCAATCAAGATTAAGCGGCTTTTGCAGCAGTCTTCTGCTATACATCAGAGGATATGCTCTCGTCATTAGTCCCCTCACACACTATATATACCCTTGACTCCGTCATTCATAAGGATTTCTTCGGAAAAAAAATCAACCGCAAGGACTACCGCATCATATGTGAATCGAGCGACATTATCAGATTCTGATGGATCGTTACACATGAGAGAACATTTCCATGGACTTTGTAACAACTAAAGAAGCGAGCAAAAGATGTAAGTGCGAATAAGGTAAAAAAAATAGAACTATCATTACCAAAATCCGGAATTATTCCAATGTACAATAATCTATCATGACGTAAAGTTTGCACGGAATCGTTTTCTAATGACGCCTTCAGTACAAAACAATAGCTGCAAAGAAACCCGCGGGTAAAATAGAGGACAAAAATGATTTACTTCCATCTTTTCTCTTTTTTTACAAAAGAATGAGTTTCACGCGCGAAGAACGCGTTTGAATCGGAACTACTAGAATTTTGCTGGATGGAGTAGTATTCTGGATGAGAAACCAAACAGAGCAGGAGCAGCCTTCTACGCCTAGAAGAACAACCTACGAATCCGCTGGAGTTTGCGCCGCTTCTCGACTGGAAGATGTCACCGAGCTATTTTACTATGCAGCATCATCTAGTGTCTGCTGAGAATCCCGGAGGATGTGGTGAGATAGCTATGAGGACTGTTCAGTTCAGGTTGATTTGTAATTCATGAGTAACAACAGATTCTCGAGTGTTTCCGGGTTGAACTTTCTGGCGAAGAGATAGCACGGCCTCTGTACGCCATTCCACATGCACGATCTCCTCTCCTCTACACTCTGCATGGAAGAAGAAAATCACGTCGCAAATCTTCAATAGTGACTGTAAATAAAGCTTTTTATACTATCAGATAGAACACCAAAAGCTCCGTTTTTGAGGACAACGAAGAGTACCTTCTCGTCGCTTGTAACATGGAAGGATTCTTCTATAGACTGCCAAAAAGTTTGGAATACAAAACTATGATTAGCACACGGGACTTCTCTAAGCAGACATAATGTTGAAACCAGTTTCTCCAGGATCTTACAGTTATATTCTTGAAAAGTTCATAGCTGACATCTTTAGCCATGTAAGACTTGGGATGCCACTTTCTCTCGGACCAATCTACGTGCGTTACGGACCAGTTAGCTATACCAGCAGGATCGACCATCTGGAAAAAGAATTCACAGGTTTTAAGTTGTTTTATAAGTAGCGTTATAAATAAGAACAAACGAGTTGATTCCGCGGTCGGAAATGGCTATGTACACTGACATTGAATAGAGTGGGCAGGTAGTGTTCATCTGCATAGCAATTCTTTTGCTCTTCCATGCCTGGCTGCAAGGAAAAAAGAATCAATGGGTTTATGATAATATATTCAGTCAGAACAGATTTCCACAAGGAAATTTGCACAACATAAGAAAAGGTATAAATAGTTTGTAAGAAAGAAAAGTTTCGATCCGAGTGTATCAACCATACCTTGCAGAAATTTTTGAATTTGTTGTAGTAAAGGCTGTCAGCCAAGATCAGGAAAGCATGCTGCCGGGTGATCGCGAACCACTGCAAAAGTTGCCTTCATGGATTAGAATACAACTTCAAAACGAATGCAGGAATATTAAAAGAAAATCTTTACACAAATAACTATTCTGAACACAAAATAAATGGAAGAAAGAATCTATTTAAGTAGCTTAAAAATGAAGAGATTTTGATTGGTTTGTGTTAAGAGAGATTTACCGATCATCACCATGAAAGAAGTGACTGTAAGAAGCCATCAAATTAAGCACAAATAAAAAAACTCACACGTATTCCTCCAAAATAAATACCAGATCTTGGCTGATGCGGGCATATTATGATCATGTTTACAAAATAAAGGTGGAAAATTTCATAGAACTGCATATGCTACAAGAAGATGAAAAGGGTTTGAACATCTTGTTTGCTACATAAATAACGAAATATACAGAGAAGGCGAAAAGATCGTACAAGAGATGAACAAATAGGCAGTAAAGAGGTAAGAACAGAAGAACACGGTTTTCTGGGTTGTCGCTCAGAATACATTAACAAGCACGATTACGAGGACAAGAAGTCAAGTGACAGCTCCTTAGAACAACAGTTCCAGAAAGCTAAAGTTTGGACAATCTTGAGAACAATGCTGACAAATTCATGCCATGACCTGAACTACGAGATTTCTGAGAGAGGACATAATTTGCTGAGTAAATTCCACTTCACTGTCACGCATGGCCTCAAATTTCAGCGAAATTCGGTCGAATTTCTGTCGAATATCGATATCCAGTTGAAATCGAAATTCGACTGAAATGACCGAAATGACCAAATGACCGAAATATGAGGGTCCTAGTACAAAAATGACCGAAATGACCAAAATTCCGATCGAAATTCCACCGAAATTCTGTTTTGGTCGATACCGAAATCGTGACTGAAATCGACATTAGGGCCTTGCTGTCACGCAGAGAACAGAAAGAACCGATGATAGAAGAGAGGATGAGGGTAATGCATAGATCAATAACAACAAACATCCGATATAGAATTCAAAAGTCGTGCTTTTATCCTAAGACAACTTTGTAAGCTAGATGAAAGAAATTATCGGAGACATGGTGGGTGGTCATGGTTGATAGTCTCTGATATGATGCGATGATTTGACATGAACTTACATTCAAGGAAATTGGCATTCTACAGCTTGTTCTTACACAGAATCTAAAGAAAGTTAAAGGAAAAGCAAATTCAGTGTCCAGATTTAATGGTAACAACAAGGGATATGGCCCCTACAAGATCTGAACAATGATAAATACAGCCATCCACAAATTAATTATGCTAGTCATAGTTGTTGACAATACGCAAACTCACTTTTGATAACTAGACATTTATTGCGATAACCCTGTTTGTCGGTTAAAAAGTTCAAATTGATCACACCAAGACAACAATGAAGAGGTCTAGGCATCTACATCATGACAAAGCTTGAAGACTAAAAACAATATTTTAGAGAAAAATGTTGCTTGATGATATAACCAAACTCTTAGGTTCAAATTTCACTGTTCGTTCTCTCATTGGCCCGCTTATTTTCTCTATTGCCAACTCATGTTCTCCAAGAGACAAAATGGGTTGAAGAGAAAGCAAGTGAGATCGAGAAGACAAGCTTATGAAGGTTGTAACGAAGTAAGTCAAA
This sequence comes from Ottelia alismoides, assembly GCA_037367405.1. Classification (NCBI taxonomy): domain Eukaryota; kingdom Viridiplantae; phylum Streptophyta; class Magnoliopsida; order Alismatales; family Hydrocharitaceae; genus Ottelia; species Ottelia alismoides. The sequence goes on along the minus strand of JAZKJV010002120.1, from coordinate 38,324 downwards.
AGCTTATGAAGTTTTGCACAAAAATCTCAACTCTAAGGAGGGCTAGAAGGATATATTCAGGTTGACCAAGCAAGAGAAAGAAAGACCAACGACCTTTCTCAAGTGAGATGATGCATTAAGGATGAAGGATACATGCTTGCAATTCAGAAGGATATAGAAACTAGATGGAAGCAGTAATTCCGTAAGTTTTTCATTAGGGAAGGAAATAAAGAGATCACTTTGAGAGATCTGGCTACTAATGAAAGTTACTTGAATCGTGCAAGTTATAGATGAATACAAAGGAAGGAAGTAGATGAGGTTTTGAATGTTATGAAACCTAGGAAAGGTGTAGGACATGATGACATTCCTATAGAAGTATGGAGAGTTCTAAGTGAGCGCGGTTTGACTTGACTTGCATATTTATTCAATGTTATTTAGCGAAGCAAGAAAAAGCCTAAAGATGGGAGGAGAAGCATCGTGGTGCATCTTTATAAGAAAAAAGGAGACATTCAAAATTGTGTGAATTACAATGGTATCAAGCTAATGAGTCATACTATCAAAATTTGAGAATGTGTGATCAAAAGAAAATTGAGGCAAGTTTCCAAAGTAAAAGAAAATCAATTCAAATTCATGTCAGGTCACTCAACTATTGAAGCCATCCACTTGCAGAGAACAATGGAGATTTATAGAGCTAAAAGGAAGAATCTTCATATGATTTTTATTGATTTGGAAGGGCTTATGACTCTGTCCCACGATAGATATTGCGGAGAGTTTTGGAGAAGAGACAAGTTCATGTCCTATACGTTAACCTCATAAAGGATATGCATGATAGGGCTTCATCTTGTGTATGGATCCAGTTTGAAAAGAATGAATAATTTGACATCAACATTGGTTTGCAACTTTGCATCAAGGTTCAGCTTTGAGTCTGTTCATTTTTACTTTGATTATGGATGAGTGGCTAGTCACATTCAGGATGAGATACCTTGGTGCATGTTATTCAATGATGATATTGTATTGATTGATGAGACAAGAGATGGAGTAAAATGAGAAACTGTAATTCTAGAGACATGCATTAGAGACTAAAGAATTTCGCATAAGTGTGGTTAAGACTGAATATATGAAGTGCACTTTTGATGGAAGCAATAGTGAAGGAAACAAGGTGAAGATTGGTAATGATAACATTCAGAAGAAAGATTATTTTAGATACTAGGGATCTATTTTATAACATTATGGAGAAATTGATGAAGATGTTACTCATAGAATAAATGCAGATTGGCTATGGAGAGGAGTCTCTATTGTTATGTATGATAAGAAAATTCCTTTGAAAATCAATCGTGAGACATGTTATGCGCTATGGATCTGAATGTTGGCCTACAAACCATAGACGTGTGCAGATAACGGCAATAGCATAAATGAAAATGCTAAGGTAAATGTGTGGATATATACGTAAAGATCTGATTCGGAATGATGCAATCATAATGAAAAATTAGTGTAGTTCTGATCAATGATAAGATGCGAGAAAACCGCTTAAGGTGGTTTGATCATTTGTAAATGAGGTAGGCTGATAAACCAGTTAGGAGATGCGAGTTTTAGGATGTTGAGTCGGCTAAAAAAGGCCGAGGAAACCCAAGAGGTGTTGTAATGAGACTATCCAAAGAGATCTTAGTTTTTTGGATCTAAGCCTTAGAATGACCCAAGATAGATCTGAATGGAGGCAACGAATCCACGTAGTCGGCCCTGCTTAATGTGGGAAAAAGGCTCTGTGGTTGTTGTTGCCAATTCATGTTCTCGTCAATTTACTAATTTCCTCATTTTTCAACTCATCGGATGATGAATCTTTTGATGAGTCTTCACCTTTTTCAAAGTCAAGCTTTAAAGTTTATTTTCTGACCATTTCCGTTGTAAAGCTCGCTTTGAGTAGTTTCATTCCCAAAAGCTTATTTGGGCCACGCCTCCCCCCTGACAGAATTTTTTACTCATTCCATCTTACAAGACATAATCAAATCTATATTCTGCAACTCAGCACATAGCTAATTAACTCAATATTAAGTGTGTTATAGCAGTGTCACCCCAGTTCATTTTCAAACAGTAAATAACAAACCCATCATGGCCTGGAAAGCATGCCCCATGAAAGTTGCCACGTTGCCATGGGCGTAAAGTTTGAAATAATTCCTAACAAAAGGGTCAGCAAAGATAAAAAATCCCTTTCATTTTATTAATGAAGAAGAGAAAACTCAGTAATCTTTCCCATAAACAGTCGTTCCTTTGATTGCCATATGTGCTCTACCCAATGTTTTAGAAAATGTGAGATGTATTGAGATGTTTTTCCATTGTCAAATCGAGAGGTAAACCTCGAGTTAGAGGCATATGACTATAGATCTTACATACTAAAACTGTTAGTAAGATCCTAAAAATGAGAAAGTCTTAAAAACACATTACTGCACAAGAAATTCATTCTCATGGTTTTCTGAATCATGCATCAATTGTTCTTTCCATTTTCTGAAACTTTTTTTTAACAAGAGAGGGTGGTAGGCATGCGGCACTACCATCAGAACATAATGGATGGTTCCTTTCCAACTTCTTAAACGTGAATGCATTTATCCATCATTAGGTCTCTTTTTTATGGTACATGCTCTGTACTGACAATTCATATCATGGTGATGAGAGGGCAAGCTGTTGCTATGTATACTTTGATGTGTATAAGTAATGATCAAAATGGCACTTCTCTTCGTATCATATCCATTATCCACATAGTGTGCAAGTAGAAAGAATTTTCTCTCGTGCCGAACCAAGAATTCACTCGCACAACCTAATTAATTGGGTATGCAATGACCGGATTGACTGAATTCCCCGAACGTTAGAGCCGTTTGTCCTTTCTAATATCAATACATGTAAGCTTCCATTAAATGTATAGCATTTCTAGTAACTGGTGTTCCGTAATATCAAAGGTGTGTATTGGTACACAAGTGTTACTTCTCTTTGACGACTCATGTAGTCATTTGTATACCAATGTATCCTTAATATGCATTGCACTGTCCCGTGGAACTATTGGCTACACTATTAATTCAAGGGACACTCCGTATTTAGGTATAACTTATGCAGACATATCTATCATGCTGAACCCAGTTTTTAACCTATTTTGCTTTTGATTTTCTATGCATCTCTTTTTCATCATATGAGCTTCCATACTAGGATTTTATATGTAATATTTAGAACATAAGAATATCTATTACGCATTTGGACACCATCATAATCACTATCTTATGGAACACAAGAATGGAAAAGAAAATCACAGCAAAATCAAACTCCAAGTTGGAATGGCCGCAGTATAACTGAGGCAGCACTTCAACTCCTCGGTTCTGCTGGCTCACACCTAACTTGGGGTCGTTCGAAGCTATAGCCTCGAGGCATTTTTTATGGAAAACGTCTAGAGGCATATGTCGTGCTGTCTCAAAGTACGTTTCAATAACCATGGTTGTACAAATAGCAAGAGGAGACGGCTTCAAAATTTACTAGTGTATGATATCACATGTTCAATGGTCTGGTGGTAGTGCAGTGTGCCTACCACCTAAAAGAATCCCTCTTTGTGGTTGTGGGGTTATGTTAAGTAGCCGACAGCCAGCGTAAAAATAAGTCAGATCTTTCAACATAGATTTGATCAAGAATCCACGTAGCCAACTCCACTTAAAAGTGGGAGAAAGCTTCGCCATTTTATGACATCACATGTTCAGGAAACCCTTTAAGTTGCTCAAAGCTTCAAACTAAAAGATTGCCAACAACGATGTTCTAGAGCGACGCATATTCCCCTTCGAGACTTGTATCATTTGATGATGCCATGAACATCACATTTCATTTTTGAGATTCTTCTTATTTATGTGTCACCTATTTCATGAAAGGGCTTACAAAGCTGCATCTGGATTTGAATAAAGAATTAATAAAGATTTCTAATCCATTCTTGCAATGACATCTCGTAGTTAAGCTTTCTTTATCGTCTTTTTTGTTCTAGCCCACTTATTTGTCCCACCCTGAACCACCTGGACCATTTTTTATGGAGAAGCTCTATTACCCGTCCCCCATAAGAATATTTGAACAAAACATAGATCCCCACTGTTATCCTCTATAAATGATAATTCCATGAGACAATTGATGCGGGATCTTTCTACCAAACTCTTGTTCAAAGTATTCTTTCTTGATAAACTTTATTGATTGGGACAAAAAATATTCTTCAAAAACCCATGCCGCTTCAGTGCATATGATTCAAAAGATTGCAAAATTAAAAACAATGTGACAATTCCAGCCCACCTTTTCTGTGATAGTCTTTAACACATAGGAGCTCTCTATTCTATTTTTCAAAAACAAGTTTCTGCCGACTTTCCTATAATATTTTTGTTGTACATCAATATTTTTTTGAAACAAGAGGGAGGAACGCGCACAGTTGACCACCCCAAGATTCAAACATTGATCCTTTGGTGGTCGGCACACTGCACTATCAACAGACCATTTGATTAGAGTGGGTTCTACTCTATCAAAATATGTATAAAAAATAATTAATTCGCATGTTTTGAATATAGTGGGTGCCAGTAAGAACCGTAGAAGTTAGATGCCAAGGCTTTCATAGCGACCACGAACATGGATTTAAATATCGTGATATATAAATTGAAATATATATACATATATATATCGGATGATATATCGTATCGGTGGGTCTCATCTATCGCATGAAAGGACATATCGATATTGTTTCGATATTGTGTCGATATTGATATATCGGCGATATATCGCTATATCTAGGAATCTTTCTGAAGAAAACGCCTGAAATCGGATATATCGGTATATCGATTTCGATATCGATCCCATGTTGATATCGATATATCGGCAATATATCGCCGATATATCGGGATACGGCCTTCCATGCACTATTGATATCACCATTGATCTCCATTTCCCCATATACTGATCAATATATTGTGATATTTTCAGTGTAAATTTTCCAGTGTTTCGACCGATATGGCAGATATCAGTTCTCTCCTCGGTATCACATTGGTTGGTTATTGCCGTGAGGAAAGAAGCTTGAAAGCTAACTTTTGATTATTATTGTTGTTGTTGTTCTTTAAACTTTAAATATTGATCTTGTGGGGATTTTTTGCATAGCCACTATTAGTTTCAACATATTTGGATACAGATCCGATGCAAATGAAAAACCAAATTTCTGGTTTTGTGTCAGGGCACTGCATTTAATATCGACACATATATTTCATACATGTTAGTAAATTGCAAGTTGCTACTTATAGTAATCAGGTAATATGAATCCAGCAAGGAACTCATGTTGGTTTAGATTGTCTTTACTTCAATAGAATTTTTAGTTTCTAATTTATTTTAATGCTGCTTATTTTTTTCCAAATTTCAGGTTGTTATAAATGGTGTACCTACTATCTATGTGTTATTGAACTTGTTTGTTTGCTTTCTGGAATCGCTCAAGCTTATGATGCAATGTACTACGAATGAGTTAAAGGCACCTCCTTCACGCCTATTAGGGTGTACTCGCATTTTAGTAATTAATCTAAAAACTAAGATTATCTTAATTCGAAAGAAAATCTTTTGAGCCATATCCAAGATTTCCGCTGATATCCTAACAACTCCCTAAGATATCCTTTTCAAACCTACTGGTACAAGATCGGCATTGAAATTTTAAACTTTGGCAATGAGTGACCAAGTACATGACAAAATCAGTAAGCCCGGGTTTCCTTGCACGTATTCAAGTGAGAATACAAGGCACACCGAAAATAGAAGCAAATAGCCAAAGTCGTGAGACAACTTAACTTCAGAACTCAATGCATGGCTTGAACCTTTTCCTTGTTTCTCATTCTACATTCTCTCTGACGAAGTGAAATGCTAAACTACATGACTAAGCTGTTTAATCCGTGGCTGATGCTGACCCAGCAACTCCCAAAGCCATTTCATCCATGTCTTTAGTTTATATCTCCATAGAAATGAATAAGGATGCCATGTCTCTCTCACTATACGGAGCACACATTGGATCATATTAAATGTTCCAACACACAACTCATGAATGGTGGAAACGAGTTATAGTTTCTCCAAAGAACACTATAGGTGATTCTTTGGATGGATGATTTCTTGTTTCACTGAAAAACATAATTCTTCTTTCTATTTAGTACTGTTGTATGAGTTCTAAAATACAATGAATATCAAAGCATGGGATGCCTGATTATTTAGCTATACGTTAACCTTAAGCCAGACAAACTCATCTTATATATATATATATATATAATAACAAATCATTTCTAGAAATTTCACCTACCTGAGAGCCCTTTCGAAAATCCTTTACATCAACCTCAGGCAACATATGTTCGGAATATCTACCAGAACCATGTGGACCAGGATCCTCAAAGCTGAATACAAACAACACGTCGAAATCAGAAATACAGGTTCTCTCAATTAAGAATGCTTCCATTTTCAAGCAATATTGAACATGAGCCAAGAGGAAATGGTATTTTTTGTAATGGCATAAATCAAATTTGTGGGTGCTTACCAATCAATAAAACTGGTATTTGTTCCCATAAGATAGTTGTAGATGTAATTAAAATCATGAAGTGGTACGCAGCTGCAGCAAATTTATAAAAAAAAGGTAAGCGCATAAAAAGTGCCACAAAAATGGTTATCAAAAAGAGCATACCAACATCTGATCGTTACCTGTCTGAAAGCAAAACAAATTGCTGGTTATCAAAGTCCATCAGTGCATTTGCTAAGAGCCGTCTCTCTGCGTCAACCATCGAAATAGTTCCCCATTCCACCTGTATGTGTGGTACTTAGCACGGATGGGTTTATTTAGATTACTAAAATAAACTCTGCATCAACCATAAAAATAGTTCTCCACTCCACTTGTACACGTGCAAAACGTAGTGTGGATGGGTTTATTTAGATTACTAAGATAAAATATTCATCCCTTTGAATTGACATTTGACAATAAATCATTCATTATATTAAACCATCTCAGTTGTGCACCTAAAAAAAGGGCGAGTGATGGGTCTACTTGTTCATCTCTATTATCTAGTTATCCTGTAATATCTCCAACAATCTGTGATCAGGGCTCATAACTGAATAATCCCATCTTATCAAAGCACCGGAGACTAAAAAGAATAGATACAATCATCTTCATAATCATTATCTTCTCGGAAAAAATCTTGCAGCCCATCATCCTTTGTCCTCTTTTTACAGCCTTGTCCGGACATTTTTGTCCACCGAAAATACCATTATCTTCTCGAAAAAAATATGATTGCCTTCTAGCTCCCCATTTTCTATAACATCCCAGCAGACATACATATAGGCCTTCCATTAGGAAGGTATTAATCATTTGACTGTTGTTGCCAATTCCTTGCACGCACAAAATCCAATGTCAATAGTTAGCGATGTAGGGCCAAATCCAGTTATCGCAATCCTTGCAAAATAAAACTTCTGGCATTGGAGTGCAGCGAATAATTAATTAGTAGACAACATAAATTTTTATAGGAGGCTTGTATACGACTCAAAAGCATGCTCTCGCCATCACTGCATATTATTATGTCTACCCGTACACCACACTTGGATCTCGTATATTTTGTGTAAGAGCCAGATGAATTTGCAGTATCCCATGACGAACAAAGGCTGGCGGGGGGGGCATTCAACTTCGAGCCCAATTATGACATGTTAAATCGTGATTATAAACCACTTGATATACTCTCCACATCGAAAGACCCCATTATCATGGTCACCACCATTTATCATTATCCTCGAGTCACGACGCACAAACAGCTTCCCTCGTAACATTATTTTAAATCCAAGCTTTTCATGTTCAATTATAAAATGGTTCTGCCTTCCTAATTCCAATGACACATTAGGTCCTTATACAACCAATAAATTGAATTTTTCAAATTTAGTTGAAAAACAAGAATTCAAGGAAGCTTCAATTCCCAAAAATATACAACTTACCAAACATCAGATGCCATATCAAATATAACATACTAAACAGCAGACAGACAGGATAGACCTAATTCTACCCCGCAGCAAAGCAACCCACATCAACTCTCTTTCTGTATACACCGAGACAAAGTCCTGCATCCAAGTCTCTTTCGCCTTCCAACAATATATCTAGTTGGTTTTCTTTCCGATTTCTTTATATTAGTGTCATAGAATAGAATAGATAAAGACTCTTTATTGATATTGGCACCCCCCAAATTGAAAGGATACAAACAAAAACATGTTTAGTTGATCGGGTTCTTTGGTGGATACTCATACCCATAACACATGGATGACATCCTAGTACACAAGTAACTTTCTTTTCTTCTCCACAAGAACTAATATAAATAGATCAAGGTTTTCTTCTAAAGGAAATCTTGCACTAATCAGCAAATATAAGGAAAACATTCGTTTTGGTCTCATAACATCAACGGCCTTCAAGGCAGAAAAATCTCCAAGAATCTCTACATCTCTGCATAATTGGCTGGATATAAAAACTAAACTAAGGTGCTGGCGATTTGCAAAGGCGTACCTTTCCGCTTCGAATATGTCTATTGGCAAACGGCAGACTGGTGTGCACAGGTTTTTCTTTCGAAGCGTGCACGTAAACTGAGTACCTCCCCTCGTTTCCCTGTCAACACGATCGCAAGCATTGCATCAGTGTAAGCGGTTTCTGTCCTAAAAGAATCGCACATCAGAGACCAGAACCACCTGAAAGAATTTCTCCCAGAGCCTCTCGAAAGGCAGCGTGCCCGGGCTCAAGAACATGAAGGCAATCTTGCTCCTACTCGACTTGACGTGCGGCAACATCATGATCTCCTTCATCATGACCTTAGCATTGAACTCCTCATCCGTCAGCTCCTTCCTCTGCGTGCTGATCGGCAGCCAATTCTTCCAGGGATTCTCGCAGACCGTCGACGAGAACAGGTAGCAAGCAGAGAATCTCTTAGGCGGGTAGACGTAGGATCCCACAAGCGACACGCAAACCAGCAGGAGCAGTACGAGTATCCAATTGGGCCGTCTGGGTGCGGCGCGGGGGCGCGACACGGGCAACACGTCGCCATTGCCGTTTTGCCACTCCTTGTGCGGCTTCATCTGGATATCCACATCAAAGGCAGCGACCACCAGCGCAGCGAGGGCCCTCTGCGACGCGTCCCGGTCCGCAGGAGCATTACATAGAGCTATCTCTGGGCTCCATAGATCAAAGCCAAGTTTGGATCTTTACGAAGAAATTGACCCCAAAACGAAAAACCCACAATTTAGAAAACCAAAAGATTGAGAGAGAGCATCACAGAAACAATCAAAACCAAAAAAAAAAACAAGGTTCTATGTATTAAAGGGGCTGATTGGCAGTGATAGAAGTGTATAGCAAGAGAAGCAGATAGGGCAGTAACTATGGTGCGAGTATGGTATTAAGAAAAAAAGGTTCAGATCTGAGCAGCGGATCCATCGGATGATGTTAAAAACGAGAGATTAGTGTTACCCTTTTGACGAATCGAATCAAAGATGGAGGAAAGCTTGATGGGTCTCTCTCTCTCTCCTTCCTCTCTATCTCTGCTTCTCGCTCTCTATGTCTATGGCGTCGATCTGTGATTCGTCGCCTCTCTCTCTCTCTCTCTCTCTCTCTCTGGAAGTGGAAGCGCTGCGTGTGGAGGGGACTTTATGTTCACAAAGAGCGAGCGAGAGAGAGAGAGAGAGGAGGAGGAAGGAAGCGCTTCTTTGGTCCACCGGCAATTATTATATAGGAAATAAATAATTGTCATGTTGTGTGTTTTTTTTCTACATGTTCCTTTTTTGTGTTTAATTAGTTATATCAGTGAGTAATTTTATAATGAGATCCCTCATTTTAGATTCTTGACCTAGAAAAGGATTTTTTACATCTTGACCCTCGTAATCCTTTTGCGATTGCATCATGACTCCAGCAATCTTGATATCTGTGAATCGCCCGTATTGAATCCCCGCGAATTTTATAAGAATATAGGGGCACGAGTGTAATTACAAAAAAACTAGAGAAATCAGTATTATTTGAAAAACTCAGAAAAGCTTGTGTAAGAAATCCCTAAAAAAACTTCCAACGCATCCAATTAAACTAACCTTGGAGTGGGTCACCTTTAGGGTGCGTTTGGTTGGCGGGTTAAGGCGGGTTAAACTGGTAGAGAGTAACCTATTTTTAGATTTTGGTATTTGGATAGATGGTTAAACTGGAGGTGGGTTAGAAGTGGGTTTGGGGTGATATGATTGTATTGAAGTTTGAAAAAAGTGAGTAATTATTGTGATGTGATTGTATTGAAGTTAGGAAAAATGAGTAGAAGTTGAATAATTTATAATTTTTATATGATATGATGGTATAATATATTATTTTTTGATAGGATTGATGATGTAAAATTAATTTATTTGATTTTTAAAAAATGAATAAAGTGGGGCCCACGGGGAGAGATGTGGATGTGGGTTAAGAGGGGTAAACTCCCCTAACTCGTAGGTAACCCGTCATCCAAACGGTACCTTAGGGATGAAAACGGACGGATACTGATACGGATATAGGTATTATTGTATCCTTATTCGTTTTTGAATACAAATACATATGTGAATACCGATATTGGTGGATATTAAAGCTATCTTACAATATCATAAAAAAATGGATACGAATGTAAATCAGACAATGATCGCATACAAGTAATGTTCGAAAATACTCTATAGAATCGACTTGAATAATTGGATAGAAAACATGTGATATGAATTTAATAAATGTGTTTGTGTCATAAAAATTATACAATTATGGTAAAAGAATGTATAGAATTATGTTATATAGGATTAATATATATATATATATTTCTATGTGAAAACGAATATATGAATACGAGTGTTTGCAGATATCAAAATGATATCTATATTCGTATCCATTTTAAAACGGATACGGATACATATATCACATCTATATAAAACGGATATGAAGATGGATCGAATACGAATATATCCGTAACCATTTGCATCTCTAGTCGACTTAGACTCGAAAGGACGATGCTCGACGTTATAAATAAAAATATTTTGCAGAAGCCCTTGCATAATTAAAAAATACGTGGAAATAGAAATACTACTGACAAAAAAAATCCTGAATGACGCAATTATAAAATTCCCTGAAAAAAAAACATTATTAGGCAACAGTTGTATACATGCCACTATAGCTGGTGGCATCTACTTATTGCAAATTCCTACATAATAATAAGGGATTTTGCACTTCTGCCCCTTTGAATTTCTGCAAATATATTAAACTCTTAATTTTTTTTACGAAAACACATGCGCTTCTATATTCTTACAAAATTGGAAGGATAATAGTGTGGATTTTGTAAAAAAATACATGGATGCGCGTGCTATTGAAGAAAAAAAAGGGAAAGGTGTAACTGTATTTACATGAACCCGAAGGGATACAAGCATAAAAATCCTGGTAATGATCCGATGTTGTTGGCCGACGTTGATATGTTCCAATCCCGCAGCCAAAAAAGAATAGGAAAATATTTCTTTCAAAAAAAAGAATAGGAAAATATCAATTCTCCTCGTATGTTTTGTATGCTTCCAATTTGTTGCCATGACTTTCGATGGTTATTGTTAGCTGTTATTATTATTATTATATTATTATTATTATTATTATTATTATTATTATCGTTGCAACCACTTATCTATTCTCTATTTATTTCGACTGAGAGTCCAGATCCAAAAGTGGATCCCACAGGTGACCAATTCCAACTATTGCAAATTTCATCACGGAGGGTAACCCCAACTATCTATCAAGTAAATAAAAGAATTACCTGACCCCTCTAATTTCGAGCTTATTTGTAAGAAAAATCATGTAAATTTTTATTATTCCATGTGGATTGTATCTTTCACTTTAACCTCGAGTGTAACTAAATGATGAAGTGTATCGTCTCGGTTTGTTGCAGGCTGCAACAGACTCTGCAGTAGACGACATGTGGGTCGCTCGATCGTGATAGCGATTCAAAGATGAATTCGTGTGAACTGCTCGATCACGATCAAGCGGTCCGCAGATTTGTTGCAGAGTCTGCGACAACAAACCTTATTACAACAGACTCGACTTCTACTAAATGAACGTATTTTTATTGGAGGACTTACATCAATTGTGCTAAGAAATCTGAATGGGGTAAAATGCTTGGATTTGCATCAACAGAAGTAAATTTAAAACAGTGATTTTCATGATTTCGTACAATTCATTTTGATGGCATCGTAGATTAGACGGAGTACAGTCAACCATTTGTAAATCATAATCTGATTACAGATATTCAATATGAAGTCTAAGAATCGATTAATAACCTTTCGATACAATAAATAAAGGCAAGATTCGGAAAGAGCAATGGAACAAATTAAGTGCGAGAAAGAAATAATAAAATAGAATAGGTTAGATATCACTGAAACGTCCATTATCAAGTTGTCCTTGTAGTGGATTTTTCGCCTCCATAATACCGGTGTATAGGATATGGTGATCTGTTGTCAGGATACGACAACAACATGATCGTTGTTGATGCAGTCCGATGAGATCGTCCTTGAAAGTAGCTCAGAGAACAGTGAGCAAACGAGAGAGAAGAAGGAATGGCTTGTTGGTGGGAAGAACAGGGAATGGGAATGTGTGGGTCAAATGATAGTGTCTCGCGATAAGTATAGTCGTTGTGTCTCATCGGATCTATAACCGCTTGCTAAAGAAGGTGTCTCCTCTGATCGCCAACTTTCAAAATGACTAGAATCTAAAGCAAATTAAATTTTCAAACAATTTGGATTGTATATTGATCCATTAGATTAATTTATTCGACCAACCAATGAACCTTACAATACTATAAAAGTATCAAGATCCGAGATGTCTCTCTCAAGCCGAAGTAGAGCGTGTAGGCGTCGTCCTCTCTACTATTGCTACAAAATATTTGAGAGAGTATGAAAGTCCACCAAGTTTTCAGAACCACTCTAAGTTGTACTATTTCAAACTTGTCCCAGATAATTAACTTTCCAATTGAAGCCAATTAAGTTTCCAAATGCAATGGCAATAAACACATCCGTCTTCACCTTTTTGTTCTTCGATGTCAAGTTTCTTTCCTAGATCTTGAGCTCCTTTTCAACTAGAAGAGTGAGAGTAAGGGTCTGTTTGGTTGCAGGGTTGGGCAGGGTTGGCCCAACCCTGGTTACTATTCACAAGGGTACTTCCTCCTCACAGATTACTATTCTCCCAGACCAACCCAACCCTGCCCAACCCTGCAATAAGTGTTGATTTCACAACTGAGTAATTCTCTGCTCCTTGATACTAAAGCGCGATGGAAGTCCTTCTCCTCTAACACATGTTCGCAAGGTCGTTTCTCGAGGAAAGTAAACTTAGATCCGTATCAGTCTTGAACGACAAGACCTAATGCTGAAGAAGGTTATGATGAGGAAAACATTGTAGAGGTCCTCAAAACTTTGCAAAATCATGGTATCCTTGTCCCTTGATAAGGACATCATCGCATAGGTCCTCATACATCTACAGAGGCATGCTTACATCTCTCACTTGTCAATGTTGTCATGGACTGCCTAACATAAGTCAAAAAAGGTATGCTAGCTCTGTTTCTTAATAAGGGTAATCCCATTGAGGTCCTCATATCTCTTTTTGTGATCTTATTTTCCGGATTGATGTACTTAAATATTATTCAACATTAAACAACTAACATTCATTAACTAGTTATAAAAAGAAATACTATAAAGAAATAGTAGTAAACCTATTTCTATGCGGTTTACATAATATAGAAAAATACTCTCAAACTATGCATTCACATGTATATCAAAACTTAAAAGAAAGTACTAAAAAGAACTACAAAAACAACCTAAGCGGCATAAAGGAAGGTAGGCTTGTAGTTGTCTATATATTATCCCTATCACCGTCAATAACCTACTAGTCGTCAAAGCGACCACTAGTACTCGATTAGTTTCTCAAACTAAACTATCATGGACAGTCGTCCATTTGTCATTGAGCAAACACATGTTCAAGTTAGTCGCTCTAAAGAAAATTAACCAAACGCTCGAGCAAAAATGGTAGAAGTTGACCGATTGCTTGAACCCGCGGTGCATATGGATTCAACCACGTGCTACAAAGCCATAAAGGGCATCGCATCAGGTGTTCAAAAGGCAGAGGGCAACCACATCCCCACAAGCTCACCAAGCAAAGGTGTTTGGAAATTCACTTATATAAGACATCATGTCATGGAGCTCTTGAAGGGATCGTCAAACTTAATGCCCAATGTTGCGCTTCCATTTTAAAGAAACCGATTCATTGGCACGCATCTAATAAGCTATCGTGTTTTCTTTGCTAGTTTGAGGAACGGGTTGATCTTTTTCTTAAAAAAGAGAGAGCATAATCAAGAAAAGTCATTTCCTACTCCATACATCCACCTAGTATAAGACCACATACTCCTACTTCAATGAACAATGAAACAAACACGGTGAAACGCAACATTCATTGAAGAGAGTAGGAATACAACATGAAGCAATGAACAAGTCCAAAAGAAGAACTCAAGAAGATGAAGTTCTCCAAATGTTTTGAACTTGATTGTATGGAGCCCATTCAAAATATATCATTCCACATTCATGTTAAATATGGTTGACATTTATCACATATTTTTTGGGTATCTTCACAAGCCAATATTTAAGTTTGGCCTCCACAAGTAGAATTACTTACAAGAAGGAATCTTCCATGAAAAATACAATGCCACCATGTTCGACAACATGGCAATGGCCTTATAGTACTAAATAAATGCTCATATAATATTATGAATCTAGTAATATAGTGGCAATAATGTACTAAGGTGTTGCTCATGAGGTGACGACTCTAAGCTTAGGTTTTATTATGCCATATTGAGAAGTCTAGATGTGCCTAATTGTGATGGATTTCTTTATTAACACCAAAATAAAGTTGATCTCATTCAATTTCAATTTGAAAGGTTAAATTATGAACTTGAACTTTATATACATCTAGTTAAATGATACATTAGGAGGTATTGTCATGAACAAGCTATAGTATAACGCTACAATTTACGTTATGTAGCCATCACAATATGTAAATTATTTTTCTCAATCGAATATCACTCAAGATGATCATACTGATTTCGATTCATTAGAACCCATTGCTTCGTCAAAATAAACAAGATTTGTGCAATCCTTGATATCCTATATCGTGTAGCTCAAAGCCTTTCACCCAAATAGATACTGATCATCCATCGTGTCTAGTAGTGTCATGAGTCTCTTGTTGTCAATTATGTATGTTTATTGTCCGGGTCCATCTATTTGCTCCGAATATTTAATATTGATCATAGCTTCTCACACCACTTCCGAGTGAGATACCTTCTGATCGTATTTTTATATCATCTTCATTATCTTGTAGGACAATTAAAGGTTTGTTTTCCTCTGCACATGTTCCTGGTTATATCAAGAAACACAACATCCGACTTTCAACAAGACATTGGAATTTATAAAAGAACCACTATTCTGTATTTCTCGAAAATATCAATTAAACTTGCACTTTGATATATGAAACTTTGTTTTTAACTAAAAGTTGACTTGGAAGTAAGACATGAACAATGTATCTCTTTTTTCAAAGATGATTCTAGACAAGTTTTTGCACTTTCGTATTTTGAATGGTGTCGAATCCACATATTTGGTGGGAATCAATTCAATATGTAATTATCTGTCCACACCATCGCTCCAAAGTTTGTTAGGAGAAACCTGAGTGTGACAATAAACACCTTATTGCATTCATCAAAGAATGTCAATTTGCCACATCATTCAGTTGTGGCAAGCAACAAACTGTAGCTCGCTTGCTAATACCTTCTTGAATGTAATAATATTTGAATTCGATCAGAATTAAGTTTGGCACCTCTGTTTGTTATGAGTATTTAAATCGATCTTTCCAATTTCTTTCTATCTTATATACAACATCTTTTAACACATTTCAAAAGCTTCTGCCTTTTTCCCAAGAAAATAGTTGTATGAGTACTTTGGATTAATCGCCAATAAAAGTTAAGTAGTATTCCTTTTGTACGTAATTACACTTAAAGCTTTACAGAAATCAAAGCAGAACAGTCAAAAAGTTATGAAGTATTCCTTATTTATGTATACACTTACAGTTAAAGCCCAATAAAAGTTAGAGTGGATCAATCCTACTAGTTATCGATATTGAACCTTATGAAAAGGGCTTTATGGTCATTTCACAGGATAATATTTCTACTCTTGTATTGTTAAGTATTAGGGTTATTTTAACACATTCATTATCATTTTTTTTGAATTTCTTGAATGTCCTACTTGCATATGCTAAATATCATATATTTACAAGCAACATATAGAGCAATAAACTATTATTTCACTAATGCATAAAATTTTTTAAGGCATGCTCAGATCATCTCCTGATATAATTTTTTTTCCATGTTAGATTTTTCAATTTTCGCCAACGATTATATAACTGTAAGCAAAAGGACTTCAAACTTATTTTTTAACAACACAAGAATATATAAGAATTCATTGGATTATGGAGATTATATAGCACATCATTTAAAAGCATGATGTTATTTTCATGATCCAGCTTGTATGTTCCAACATCTTTGACATCGAAATACTTGCAGTTCCACATACATATCTTCTATTCTCCTTCCATATTCTCCGACATACGACTTGTTGCACCAGGGTCAATACACCAGCCTTTGCACTTTGTCATGGTAGAGTTGCATTCCACCAACACCACATTTTTTAAGCTTGTGTTGACTTTTGCATTCATGTAGGATTCACGAAAATTAAAGGTCGTTATTCGACAGAGACAAACAACTATATACAGAGCGGTCAAGATTGTTGAGTTTTGAGGGTCAATGACCAGTCGACCAAGTCGAAGACACCGAGTCGACCCACCTCAGCACATCTCGATATGAACTACCTAAGGATTCATTCAAAACTCGGAAACTCTCAGCAACAGATCCACATCAAGGCGCACCTATACCACGAGAAAGTCCTCTCGACAACGATCCACTTCTCCTCTGACATCAACGCATCCATCGACACATCGATCCCATCGTAAATTGCAATGATCGACACATACAATGGAGAAGGGTCGTCAATACATGACCCGATAGTTTCGAGGATCGACTTATGTAGAGTATTTGCTAGAGTTAGTTCAACCTCATCATGGAGTATAATTCAAAGCTAGCTAGCCTAAGAAAAATAGCATTTTTTATGTCATTAGGGCCATTTCCCCTTTACCAAATCATCAACACACGGATTGACTTCACAACAATGACATGCGAAAGATTTTGACGTCACCTGTAAAAAAAATTATGGAATAAAATGACAAGTAATAATTTAATACGAAACAGTTGACCATGGAAAGTACAGAGCTGATTAAATGGACAAATTCAACATATATGATAAGACTTTTCTCCTTCCATCCCAACTCAAGACATCTCCTTAGAGAGCACGTTATCGTCGTCATCCTCGTCTGTAACAAAAACGACATATCTATTCTTTTTTAAAAAAAATATATTCATATATTTGTGCTCTTACCTTTTTTTTAATAACACGAGTGCCCACTTATTCTTACAAGATTAAAATTATTGTCTTTCTGTTATTACACTTATGCCCATGTAATACATTGACAGAGTAGTAACGTTGTGAATTTCGTAGGAATACAGAGGCATGGGTGTTTTAAAAAAAAAGGCAGGGACATAACTGTAATTGTAGAATTTTGAAGGCGCATAAGTGTACGAATAGTAAAGATAAGGGGTTCTTATATTTTTGCCCCTCTGAGTTTCTGTCGATACACTTTTGCCCCTTCCTTTTTTTAATAACGCATGTGCTCATGTGTTCTTGCAAACTTCATAGTATTGCCGTTATGTTATTACACTTGTGCCCCTGTATTATATTGACGGACGTACCGTAAATTTTGTAGTCTACAGGGACACGTGTTATTGCAAAAAGTAGGGATGTAACAGTGATTGCAGAATCTCGACGGGTAGGAGTGCAAAAAACCTTTAAAATATGGGATTCTTACATTGATGTCCCTCCGAGTTTCAGCAAGTACACTCTTGCCCCTACTTTTTGTAATAATTCACGTGCTCATGTATTCTTACAAAATTAATAACACTGCCCTTCTGTTTATGCACATATATCCCCTTGTATTACATTGACGAAATGACAGTACTGTAAAATTGACGAAATGACAGTACTGTAAATTTTGTAAGAATACAAGAGCATAAGTGTATCAAAAAAGGTATGCAGAAACTTGGAAGGACACGTACGTAATCCCTGAAAAATAAAGATGGTAGAATCTAGATCTATATGTTGTAATTTTGATATCTACGTTATTAGTGGAACAGTACGTAGAGAAGCTATGATTATTGTCGATATGTATATATCAACTTAATAAATTCGATTCACGCGGCTAAGATGTGATCATTCCAACTCCATACATATACGTATATCTTCTCGTGACAAAGGCCTTAAATGTCGGTTTTCGACTGATCAATGAGCATCTGAAACGAAATTTTGGTTGAATTATTTCGGTGTTCAGCCCTTCAATCAGCGGCTTTCGAAGCCTTAACGGTCGGTTTTTCGTGCCGATTTTGTTCACTTGTCGAAATGGAATTTCAACAGAAATTCAATCGAAATTAAAACATAATTGAAGACCATCAAGTTCTTTACGAGATGAAACCGAGCTTCATTTTATCGGGTTTTTTTAATATTTGTGCACCTCTTAAATTTTGCAATATCAATTATATCTCTCCATTCTCACAATAACAGTTGTGCTCTACAATATGACATTGTTATCACTTATGCCCTTTAGTTTTTGCCGCCAGCGATATAAACAAACCATGGTTTATACAAACCATATCCCTATTTACTAAAATTATCTCACTGTTATGCCCCTCAAAAATTATACTTGTATCCTTTTTATATTTTCACTTATCATATGTTAGAGTGACACCAACTTTCCTTCTAATCGTATCATTCCGAATACGATCTTTTCGTATATGACTATACACCCATCTTGACATTTTCACTGGTTGGGTGCACTTTTGATGAATGAAATTCTGATCGTTTGTAAAAAAATATTGGCATTTTCATTTTGACAGACTTCCTTTGCAAGTGGACACAACTAGACTTGGCTAATGGGTCGATTGCTCTCCTACCCAGCCCGCACATTGCTGGGCTTGGACTAGGAGAATTGAGGTGTGGGTCGGTCTGCGAATATATATGGGGTTGATGGGGGCTGCCCCGCTCCATTTTTAGACAAAAATTTTTATTTTTTTTGAAAAATATCATCATGTATATTCATCCCTATATCCCTCCTATATGCCATTCGAATTTCGCCAGAAACGGAGACTCCTACGGCCTCCATCCAGACAGGGTTGATTTAAAAAATCCTGCGACCGTTAAAAAAATGACGTATGGATGGAGGCTGTAGGAGTCTCTGTTTTTGACGAAATTCGAGTGACATATAGGAGGGATATAGTGATGAATGTACATGGTGATATTTTTCCAAAAAAAATAAAAAAAATTGCAAAAAATGTGGTGGGGCAGCAGCCCATTTGTCCCATATATATATGGAAAAAATGGGGCTGCCCCAACATGGCTGCCCCGCCCCATTTTTCGGCGTTTTTTTTATTTTTTTTTTGAAAAATAAAACCATGTATATTCATCCATATATCCCTCCTACATGCCATTCGAATTCCGTCAGAAACAGAGACTCCTACGGCCTCCATCTCGATGGTATCGATTTAAAAAAATCCTGTTACCGTTAAAAAATTACTGTCCGGATGGAGGCCGTAGGAGTCTCTGTTTCTGACGAAATTCGAATGGTATATAGGAGGGATATAGGGATGAATGTAAATGGTGTTATTTTTCAAAAAAATAAAAAATTTTGCCCAAATAAGGCGGGGGCAGCCATGTTGGCTGCCCCTAGGGGGCAGCCACATATGACCCTATATATATATATATATATATATAGGAAAAAATGGGGCTGCCCCCAACATGGCTGCCCCCGCCCCATTTTTCCGCGTTTTTTTTATTTTTTTTTTTGAAAAATAAAACCATGTATATTCATCCATATATCCCTCCTACATGCCATTCGAATTTCGTCAGAAACAGAGACTCCTACGGCCTCCATCTCGATGGTATCGATTTAAAAAAATCCTGTTACCGTTAAAAAATTACTGTCCGGATGGAGGCCGTAGGAGTCTCTGTTTCTGACGAAATTCGAATGGTATATAGGAGGGATATAGGGATGAATGTAAATGGTGTTATTTTTTAAAAAAATAAAAAAATTTGCCCAAATAAAGCGGGGGCAGCCATGTTGGCTGCCCCTAGGGGGCAGCCACATATGACCCATATATATATATATATATATATATATACACACACACACACACACATATACATATACATATACATATACATATATATATGGGTTAAATGGGGCTGCCCCATGGGAGTAGCCAACTTGGCTACTCCCATCTTTATTTTTCCTTCGTTTTTTTATTTCTTCGAAAAATAAAAATTTGTAAATTCATCATTATATCCCTCTAACATTCTATTAAAATTTCGTTAGAAACAGAGACTCCTAAGGCCTCCATCCAAACAGGGTCGGTTTAAAAAATCTTGCGACCGTTAAAAAAATGACGTCTGGACGGAGGGCCTAGGAGTCTTTGTTTCTGATGAAATTTTAATAGAATGTTAGAGGGATATAGTGATGAATATACAAATTTTTATTTTCCAAAGAAATAAAAAATGAGGGAAAAATAGGAGTGGGAGTAGTCAAGTTGGCTACTCCCAAGGGGCAGCCCCATTTTACCCTATATATATATATAAAGAGAGAGAGAGAGGGGGGATAGGGAGTATGCACCCAGGTGCATGTAATTCTACATGCACCCGAGCCTATAACTCCCGCATTTTTTACTTTTTCGAAAAATATCATCGTGTATATTCATCTATATATCCCTCCTATATGTCATTCTAATTTCATCAGAAACAGAGACCCATACGTCCTCCATCTAGAATACATTATTTTAGCGGTCTTAGAATTGTTGTAATCGACCTGTTCTGGATGGAGGACGTAGGGGTCTCTGTTTTTGATGAAATTGGAATGACATATATGAGGGATATATATATATATATATATGAATATACATGACGGTATTTTTCGAAAAAGTAAAAAAAAATTGAGAGTTATAGGCCCGGATGCATATAGAACTACATGCACCTGGGTGTATACTCCCTATCCTCATATATATATATATATATATAGATAGATAGAGAGAGAGAGAGAGAGGCGATCCTATGAGATGAGATTTGGTGAGATGGTGAGATTGGAGATTCTGGACCACTAATTTCAACCTTCTCTCTCCTGATTTCTCTCTCCTGACTGAAACTAGTGGCCCAGAATCTCCCATCTCACCATCTCACCAAAATCTCATCTCTTAGGATCGCCTCTCTCTCTCTCTCTCTGTATATATATATATATAGGGAAAAATGGGGTTGCCCCCTAGGGGTAGCCAACATGGCTACCCCCAGCTTATTTTTTGACAATTTTTTTTATTTTTTTGGAAAAATAAAATCTTGTACATTCATCCCTATATCCCTCATATATGACATTCAAATTTCGTCAGAAACAGAAACTCCTACGACCTCCATCCATATGTCATTTTCTAACGGTCGCAGGATTTTTTAAATCGACTCTGTTTGGATGGAGGCCGTAAGAGTCTCTGTTTCTGACGAAATTCGAATGACATATAGGAGGGATATAGGGATGAATATACATGTCGATATTTTTCAAAAAATAAAAAAGTTTACAAAAAAAGGGCGGGGCAACCATGTTGGCTGCCCCTAGGGGGCAGCCCCATCAACCCCTAAATATATGAGTGATCCTATGAGAGCAAAAAAAATGTGAGGGTCTCTCTCCTGATCTTCTCTCTCATGGTTGGATCATGTGGTCCATAATGCATGCTCTCATGCTCTCACATTATTTTGCTCTATAGGATCACTCATATATATATATATATATAGAGAGAGAGAGAGAGAGAGAGAGAGAAAGAGAGAGAGGAGTGATCCTATGGGAGCAAAAAATTGTGAGAGCATGAGAGGATTGATTCTGGATCACATATTCTGTTTTCTCTCTCCTGATCTTCTCTCTCCTTGGTGAATCATGTGGTCCAGAATCATCCCTCTCATGCTCCCATAACTTTTTGCTCTCATAAGATCACTCTTCTCTCTCTCTCTCTCTCTCTCTCTATATATATATATATATAAGGAAAGGGAGCCTACTTTGTTTAGTAGGTAACCTTACCTACTTCACATCCATTTTTCCATAAAATTTTTGTTTTTTTGAAAAATACGACTGTGGATTTCCATAACTACATCCACCTAACATGTCAATCAAATTTTGTCAGAAACAGAGACTCATAAGGCCTCCATCTAAAACATGTAAAATATAACAAATTTGTGACCGTTAAAAAATGACTGTCTAGATGGAGGACGTAGGAGTCTCTGTTTCTGACGAAATTTGAATGGCATACTAGAGGGATATACTTATGAAAATCCACAGTGACATTTTTTCAAAAATAAAAATAAAAAAATTGCGAAAAATGGATGTGAAGAAGGTAAGGTTACCTACTTCACAAAGTAGGCTCCATCCCCCCCCCCCCCCCCCGCTATATATATATATATATATATATATATATATATATATATATATATATATGATATCTTTAAATGAGATATGATTCTTCCATCCATATGGAAGGCCAACAATCTCAGCCATCCGTCTTTAATCGTGTGGTTGTCATTAATGGCATGCCAATTTTTTTATAAATTAAGCAAAAATCCATTTTGATCTTTATGCATTATCTAAATATAGCATGTAATTAACGTCACATTAATTGAGGGCTAGGGTTGATCCCTCAAAAATAGGAATTATTCGTTGAAATTAAAGGGGACGCCGCCCCTTCCTCTCCAATGGGAAGGTGGCGACGACGTGCAGACGGGTGAGCAGCGGAGGCGCGGGCGGCCGGTGGTCGTCGAGCGGGTGAAGGTGCTCCTTCGCGCAGGGATCAGAGGACGTGAATTATAATGTTCATTGGGTCGTAAAATTTTCAATCGTGGGTGATCTATTGTTGAATCTTTGATCTGAATTTCTGTAATTTATTTTTATTGATCTGTTGTTGTCTTTCAGGAGAAGTGTCGATGGACATATCTTCTTAATCCGTTTCTGCATTTTCGTCTTCTGTTGCTCGCGTTTTATTTCAGGAGAAGTATGGACGTCGACGGTGAAGCTTCTTCGACGACGCGGCTCGCGCAAGGGCTGGATGACACAGACGATTGCAACGAGGAGGACGTCGTCGACGATGACACAAACGATGACAGAGCAAAGATGAGGACGGGTATTGTGATGGATCGTGTGATGGACATCTTATTGGCAGGATCGAGCGAGTCGTACGCTGGATCGTACGATGCACGCGACGACGTTGGACAGGAGCACGGGGGAACATGAGAAGAGGAATGGACGCAGCGTGACGAGGTCTCGTCGACATGAAAATACAATATTGATGTGTATTATACACTTTTTTATGTGTATTATACAATTTTGAAGTGTATTATAAATATTTGATATGTATTTTTACGTATCAATTGAGTGCAAAATGACAGTTGTAGTTTTTTATGCATATTGTATATTTTATGTCTATTACACATTTTGGATATGCGTTATACATTTTGAAAGTGTATTATACATATTTTGGTGATATTTTACTCATCCATTGAGCGTGAATGACTACTGCATTTTTATAAATAACCATAAAAATTCTATTATACAAAGAACGATACAATCAATACAAATAACCATGCATTAATTGCTAATATGAATTGTACTCTACAAATAATCATACATAATTTACAAATGGCTGATTAATTTTGAAAGAAACACAATAAATACAAAAAACATATACTCGTTACAAAAGAAACAACAGATTCTACGGATGTATTTTACCATATATATATATATATATATATATTACGGATGTATTTTATGTATTTTACCATATCTATATATATAGTTACCAAAATGGGACGGGGCAGCCATGTTGGTTGCCCCTAGGAGGCAGCCCCGTCAACCCCTATATATATATATAGGAAAAAATGGGGCTGCCCCCTGGGGGCAGCCAATATGGCTGCCCCCGCCCCATTTTTCAGCATTTTTTTTATTTTTTTTGAAAAATAAGACCATGTATATTCATCTATATATCCCTCCTACATTCCATTCGAATTTCGTCAGAAACAGAGACTCCTACGGCCTCCATCTCGATGGTATCGATTTAAAAAAATCCTGTTACCGTTAAAAAATTACTGTCCGGATGGAGGCCGTAGGAGTCTCTGTTTCTGACGAAATTCGAATGGTATATAGGAGGGATATAGGGATGAATGTAAATGGTGTTATTTTTCAAAAAAAATAAAAAAAATTACCCAAATAAGGCGGGGGCAGCCATATTGGCTGCCCCTAGGGGGCAGCCACATATGACCCATATATATATATATATATAATATAGGGGTTAACGTCACCCAGAATAAAACTGGATATATTTTAAACATGGTAATGCGAAAATACCAAAAATAAAAATAGCTAAATTTAGAATTTCGGAATATTTATTGGCATACATAACTAATGCGAAAGTTGATGACCAAAATATCCTTTTGGGCAACAAAATTGAAGGTATCGTTGGATTTGAATCCGATGGTTTAGATCGTTGGCCTTCCTTAGGGATGGAAGGACCACGTCTCATTTGAAAGGCCCCCCTATATAATATATATATAATATGTATATATAGGGGTTGACGGGGCTGCCTCATGGGGGCAACCAACATGGCTGCCCCATCCCATTTTGGGATTTTTTTTGAAAAATATCGTCATGTATATTCATCCCTATATCCCTCCTATATGCCATTCGAATTTCGTCAGAAACAGAGACTCCTACGGCCTCCATCCAAACAGAGTCGATTTAAAAAATCATGCGACCGTTAAAAAAATGACGTATGGATGGAGGTCGTAGGAGTCTCTGTTTCTGACGAAATTCGAATGACATATAGAAGGGATATAGGGATGAATATACATGATGATATTTTTTCAAAAAAGTAAAAAAATTTTGGGAAAAATGGGGTGGGGGCAGCCATGTTGGCTACCTCTAGGTGGCAGCCCCATTTTTCCCACATATATATATATATATATATATATATAAGATAGATAAGATATGTATTAATACGATATACATTAGCTTCTATATTTAAATGTCAAGTAACATGAAACTACCTATATTAATTATAGAAAGTATAGATTATGGTAATAAAACCATCTATACATATGAAATAATATTAGAAAATCAATGTAAAAAAATAAAGTGGGCCCATGGACCGGTACGTGGCAGGTTTTGGACAGAGGTTTTAGAACCTCGGGTCCTCGACCCATTCGACCTGGCTTGTGGTCAGCCTCACCTACATTTTGGCCAGGTATAAATACAGTTGATATTGCAAAAAAACAGAGAGGACTGATAATGTGAGAGTCAAAAACTATGAGAGCGTGATAGTAATGTGTCTGGACCACTAGATTTTGTTCGAACAGAATCTAGTGGTCCAGACCCACTGTGGGATTCTCACAAGATCAGCCCTAAAAAAAGATATAGCGAAATTATTGTGAGAAAACTATAAATTTTTATGGAAACAAATAACTGAAAACCACTCGTATTCAAACATATTTGTTTTGTATATTTGGATGTGTACGAGCTTGAGAGCAAGCTGAGCTCGTAAAAAAGAGGGTGATATGGGCCGGACCGGATTCTAATTAAAATGGACCCCGCAGCTCCACGGGCCTAATCTCTACAATTGGGCCTTTATGGATTTTCTAGTTTCTATTCCAAATCGATCTCCATGAATTTAACCACGAGCTCATATCGCCCTCTTCAATCCAATTAGGGCTCAATTAGCCAAGTTGTGTATGTATATCACATCAAGCAAGGTGGAGCATCGGGTTGGGTCGGACCTAGTTTGACTCACATCAAGCATGCTCTGTACAAATAAGATCCAAGTTTTGAACCTGACACGATAACTGATGGGTCGGACTTGGATCGGGCTGGTCGTGCTATTTCTTAAATACCAATTCCAATTAATGATTATCTGATTTGAAAATAGATTTAGCACTTGCATCCTTCTTAACTTCTGAAATATCAGTTACTCTCCCTTTTTGTAATATCAAATTTGTCAATGAGTTCTTACAAATTCACATTTCCGTCCTTTGTTAAAGTAAGGTAGAGCATGAATGATATCACGAACGGGCAAAAATGTGAAATTTATAAGAAGAAAGGGGGAAAAACTGATATTTCAGAAAGAGAGGGGCATAACTAAGGGATTTTATCACTTGTGCCCCTCTTAGATATCGCAATATCAGTTATGCCCCTATCTTTTTGGTAATATCAGTTGTAGCCCTCACTTCTTGCTAATATAGCACTTGTGCCCCTCGGGTTAGTGACCGTCCATCCACAGTGCAAACAGACGTTAACTTCAAGGATACAGATGGAATTAAATTTAAAAAAAGATGGAAAGTCTTCTTCCTCCCTTCTCCTCCTCCTCCGTCTTCTTCCTCCCTTCTCCTCCTCCTCTCCCATCTTCTTCCTCTCCCACCTGTTGCCGCCCTCCGCCCACCCCCTGCCGCCCCTCCGCCCCGACCTCCCTGCCGGTCCAACCTCCCCCCACCATGCCGCCCCCCACGCCCAGGCCGCACCTCCACACCCAGCCGGCACCTCCTCCCTCAGCCCGCACCTCCCCCTGTGGCCCCTCCGCCCCAGCCTACCCCTCCCCGGCCCTCGTCGTCCCCTCTCCTCCTCCTCCCCCGCGCCTCCTCCTGCCCCTCGCCCCCTGCGCACAGGCCGCACCTCATCCCCCAGCCCGCACCTCCCCCTGCCGCCCCTTCCCCGACCCGCTGTCCCCTCGCCTCCCCATCCCCACGCCTCCTCCTGCCCGCCGGCCCACACGCACAGGCCGCACCTCCTCCCCCCATCCCGCACCTCCCCCTGCAGCCCCTCCCCCGGCCCGCTGTCCCCTCGCCTCCCCCTCCCCATGCCTCCTCCTCCCCAGCCCGCACCTTCCCCCTGCGGCCCCTCCCCCGGCCCGCTGTCCCCTCGCCTCGCCCTCCCCACACCACCTCCTCCCCAGCCCACACCTCCCCCTGCGACCCCTCCACCCCAGGTCGTCGTCGGCATCGACCTCTACAACAAAGACATCGCCGACAACCTCCTTGAGGAATCGACCTCCTCGAGGATATCGCCATCTTCCACATCAACTCCAACCGCTTCTGCGGCAATTGCCTGCAGAAGAGACCGCTGCAGAGGTCGGAGAGGCAGTGCCGCGCTTTCTACTCGCACAATGTCAGCTGCGGGTCCTGCCCTGCCCCGTGCTCCCCACGCCGCTCCCTGCCCCGCCCCGTCCCCTGCTCCCGTCACTCCCGCCCCTGGGCCTCCCCTCCCTACGCCGCGGTCCGCCCCGAGCTCCTCCCTCGAGCCCCTCTTTCGCCTTTGATTTTGTTTTGACCATAATACCCTTCTTAACCACACCATGGTTTTAATAAACCATGGTTATTTTAATTTTTTGACGGTCTATCTGACGGAAGGGCACAACTGATGACAGAGAAAGAAGTGAGGGGCATAACTGATATTACCAAAAAGATATGGCATAACTGATATTGCAATATCTAAGAGGGGTACAAGTGATAAAATCCCTAATTAATATTGTAGAAATTAGAAAGAGCGCAAGTAACGAAAATCCTGAAAATTTCCAAAATCAATAGGATAAACAAATGCTTCTTCGGAAGCAATAAATCTTTGGAAAAAAAGTGTAACACACGTACTCCCAAACTTGGTTTCACATCTAAAACTCACAAATTGTGAATGCGGGTTATAAGTGGTGGGGACTACTATTTGACAACTTGGACTTAAGTATTTGGATGGTTGACAACGGATCCAGTTGAGCCTGAATCCAAGAAGTTGTCAGGGTCAGTTTTCCTCGATAACGGACCGAGGATCTAAATCCGAGACTTACAAAAAGCATACATGTAACTATCCTTTGATGTACTCAGATGTAATGTCATCTGATATTTTTTCTGAAAATAATAAAATTTCTAAAAAAATAACCGATCCATCCGCATAACAAAATCGGTGTATAGCGACTTTTAAAAAGATGTGTCATAATGTTCGTTGTTCAATATGTAAGACGATAATAATTCATTGTTAAACTATTTTTTATACTTAGAAATAAATAGTGAATATCATATCCGTTGTTAACAACAATGCATACAAACAACGCTTATCTTTGCTGGTTTCTCTCTTGACAGTTAGTCCTGACAAACTTTTTTATTCGAAAATTAGCGATAATCAACTAAAATTCCAAAAAAATAACAAAAGATAAGTGTTGCTATCTTGATCGTCACTAGTGATATAGTGATATAGCAACAGATATGCCATTGATTGTATGTATAATTTTGTTGTTGTATATTTAACAAATGAATGCTATAGTAATATTTTTTGGGATTTTTACACCCATAACCCTGAGTAATTCTGCAATTACAATCATAACTCCGCATAAATCGTGAATTACATCCAGAACCCTAAATAGTCATTCTGTCTCACACACATAAATCTCTGTTAGTTTTTTCTGTCAACCCAACCATATCATTGAGTTAATTTAACTTATGATATATCCAATTACTTTTATTTTTTTAAAAAAAGTTGCATCCATGCACAAGGCGGTGGTGGCGGGCCGCAAGAGGGACGGTGGGAGGGGCTTCCAGGCAAGGTCTTGCAGGCGTACGGGAGGGGTGCACTTCCAGACAGGAGGCGGTGGCGGGCCACAGGGGACGGGTGGGGCTCGCAAGCGCGGGGTGGGGGGAGGGAGTTTCTAGGGAGAGGGTGGGGCGAGGCTTGCATGTATGCACGCGGGGGTTGGCGGGGGTGGGGGTTGCCTGGGCTGGAGAGGGTTGGGGGCGATCGAGGGAGGGAGGGTGGGTGGGATGTCGAGGGAGGGAGGGGCTGCCCCAAGAGGAGGTGGGCTCAAGGCCTGGGCTGGAGAGGGTTGACGGGGGTGGGGGGAGGTCGGGTTGCCCTAGAAGGAGTGGGGCGGTGCTGCCTGGGCTGGAGAGGGTTGAGCGGGGATCGAGGGAGGGTGGGCGGTCGGGGTTGAGGACGGCGTGTGAGAAGGCTAAGGGGACATTATCCTTCTCTACATAGACGATGATTAAGATCGACTCCTGTACGAAGGAACTGACTTCTACAGCAACGTGATGCGTGCCAAGTTCGAGGAGCTCAACATAGACCTCTTACAGAAGTGCCTTGAGCCCATTGACTAGTGCCTGAAGGACGCCAAGATGAGGAAAGGTAAAGTAGACGAGGTGGTGCTCATCGGCCGGGTCAACGAGGATTCCCAAGGTGCAGGACCTTCTGCGTGATTTCTTTAATATGAAAGAGCCGAGCAATTTTGTGTGTGTGTGTTACTTGGGCTAGAAAAGGTTGGCGGGGGTCGAGGGAGGCCTGGGCTCATGAGCAAGGCGGGCTTGCCTTGGCTTGAGAAGGAGGAGGTCGGCGTTGACGGGAGGATGGGGTGGTTGAAAGGGAGGAGGAGGAGATGGTTGTTAATTAGGAGGAGGGGGAGGAGTGTACTTTTTTGTAAATAATAGAACTTAAAGTGTAGAAAATATAAATTATTTGACGGATACCGTCATAGTTAACGAAATATTGGATGGAAGTTAACTCGAGGGTTATGGGTGTAAGAGTTTAAGACCGTTGAAGGTTCTGTATGTAATTCACGATTACCCGAGGTTATGATTGTAATTACATAATCACTCATGATATAAGTGTAAAAAATCCCTATCTTTTAAAAAAACGTTATTGTAGACCCATTTTGTTGCATTTGTGTGTGTGTATACATTTATTCTTTCAAAACAGTATATATTAACTCTAAATAGTAATTAGATAAGTTGGTCAGGATAACAAATCATATGGCTGGTGTGTGGCCCTTACGACGGGCCAGGGCTGTCGGGCGCATGGACCTTCAGGTTCAAGTTACATTGGTCCCAAACACGACTGGAACTCGATCACTTGAGTTGTCGAATCGAACTGTGGCCAGGTCATACAAATCGGGCCACCTAGACTCAATGCTCAACTCTACTTACATTGCAACTGGCATCGATGGTGGTCCTCGAGCGCATGGAAAGCATACATGGTAAAGATGATCTATGGGACAAAAAACTATGTCTCCTTTTGAAGCTCCATTGATATTGTTGGAAGGCAAAGGCCACATAATTATGAACAACTATGATCCCCATACGAGATTAACCAAATAAAAAATGCTTAAATATTTTCAAATCTTGATGAACCTTGTAGGTGAGGCTTTTGCTTTAGAGGTCCTCTAAAAACGATGGGCGTTTATTTTTTAGGCCCACAACAATGTTGTTATCACCAATTAGCATTCACACACACAATGCCAAGGACTATACTTCATGGATCTTTCCAATAGCTTTGATTTATTCTCTTCGCTTCTTTCTTCTCCTCACCTTTCCGTGTTCCCTTTACTACTCCTTCCACAGCTAATAGATACTGGGACTTTTACACAATGCTCCTGCAAACTTTACCAATTACGCAAAAACCCATGTATTACCCCACAACCTCTGCAAACATAATATCTTGCGCCGCAACCTTGTGAAAGTTAATTACAAACTCATGGTGTAAGAGCTATAGTAAGTTCGCATGGGTTGCGCGGTAAATATGAATAGTATACGGTAGTCATGTAAGTAGCAAAGTTATTAGGGGACGCGGTGTAAAAATCCCTCTAAGGTATTTGATGATTATCTATTGTTACGGAGGATGTATGCCTTCTATGTGTTTTTAGTCTTCTTTGCTTTGTTTGGATGCGAGATAAATAATTAAGGAGGAAATCAATAGTGTCGACATGAATATAATAGATGATATAATCACGATGTTATCATATTTTATTTCGAGTTCTTTTGTTCTGAAATAATGGATCGGTTGTACCTTTTCTGTTGGATATATCTGGACAAATAGGGGGCATTTAGTTCGGAATAATCAGGAATACAGATGGGGAATAATAAGAATACGGATCTATTCTATGTTTGGTTGAAAATATAGGAAAAAAGAGAATAAGAGTGGAATGAGGTGAAATAATGGAATGTGGATGAGAATAGTCGCACTCTTGAGAAGCGTGCGGGCGAAGAATTGATCACTTATTCTAGTGATTAGAAAATATCTATACATTGAAGTGACATATCGACCGTTTTATACCATCATATCACAATGTTTTATCTCCGTTCTTAATGTTTACTTCTCTTTCCTCTGTTAGACCTCTCATTATTTTTGTGATTTTTTTTAAAAATACTAATATAATTTTGCCAGAAAAATTGAAGACAAATTAATTTAGATATATAAAAGTCTCTAAATTATGCATCGGATTCTGATATCATAAACATTAAAAAGATAACAATGTGATGCTCGATTTTTAAGATTTATTTCAATATATATTTAAGCTGTGCGATTTAAGTCCAAAAAGATAAAAAGCTATCTAACTCGTTTTCTTTCGTTCTTGAAGAATGGGAAGCCTATTTATCATCTTTTAAAATTTTAGAAAGAACATCGAAACCAGGGTATTGTTATCTTTTAAATTCATAACGAAATCATGTGTGATTCATGCTTTGATTTTAGATTTTGAATGTTCCTCTGGGTGAAGTGGTTTTATTTTTCTAATTTATTTATTGTTATTTTGGTAATCGGCAATGTAATCAATTTTCTGTCAATAATGTTCTATCCATTTAATAAATCTTATATCATTATATATATACTTAATAATATGTTTCTCTCATCACATGGAAACGGTAAGAAATATGTATTTATCTGCTTTATATTTTTGTTTGATTTTTCCATGGTCATATAATTTTTGTAATGTACCTTAGTAATCTGCAATCGAAATTAGAATTATAAAATAACATCATTAGTATTATAATATTAATTACATAAAATTATTTGCATAAGCTTTAAAGCATCAATCTAGTTTACCAATGTGAAATAATATAAATCGTATTTCAATATAAAAACTCAAAATGAATCTAACATGAATTCAAGTTAATACATATGTTTAAAATTCGATTTGATCCCAAATTCAATTTTTTAAAATGAATTGAATATGAATCGTGGTCGATTAAAGGTATTCGTTTCAATTACCAACCCTATTAATAAGTATAATTGTGTTCCTTACGTCAGATTGGGATCACAAGACATGCCTTCAGGTTCGAGTTACATTGTTCTCGAGCTCATCCCTAAAAGCCAAGTTGAAAAAAAACCAAGGCTCGAAGTCGCCCTCTCGAGTTATGATGCAGCCTCAGGCCAGGTCATATAAGTTGGGGTCACCTCAGCTCAGTGCTCAACCCTACTTGCATTGCATGTGACATCGATTCAAGTTACACTGGTCCTGATCTCAGCCTTGAAGCAAAATTGAGAAAAAAGTAAGGCTCGAACTCACCCTCTCAAACCACCTTGACTCAAAATTGAGCAAAATATGTCAACAGTTCACCAATTAATTCATAAACTTACAAAATTATGACACGTGTACCAACAGACAGAGGACAAAATTTCCCACAAAATGCAATTTTTAGAATTTCAAAATGATGACAAATGCACTCTAGGGATGCGTGCAAACACAGGGGTGTAAATGCAATACTGGAAATTAAAATCTCAATAAACAAATATGCTGACAGGGACTAAAATGCAATTACCGATAATGTGGTGGACTCTTATGCAAATTCTCCACAGGGCACGTGCTCCTCACGTGGGGTCTGCTTCACAGGGACTTCTTTGCAATTTTGGAAAGCTCCAGGGGATTCTGTGCAAATTGCCCAGGCCGCACGTGCTCCTCACGTGGGTGGCCTAGGCTCGGATGGCTGAGGCGGCTCGGAGCGAGGTTCGGAGTAGGCTCGGGTTGTCCGAGGCTTGGTCTTCGTCGATGTGGCGGCCTGAAGGCCCTCGGATCAAGATGGATCCGAGGGTTGTCGGTGCTGACGCGTGGCGTGTCCTAGGGCATCGGATCGATGCTGATCCTACGGTCGAAGGCGAGTCCGGTGATCGAGCGACGTGGCGTGCTTTGGACCGTTCGATCAAGGTGATCGAACGGTGGCTGTACGTCGTCTCCAACGATCCTCCGCCACCTGCGGAGGAGGAGGCGGGGCTCCGGCGTGGGTGGCTCTGCTCCGCCTCGGTCGCTAGGCGTCGATGAAGCTCTTCGTAGGCTCTCGAGTAGCTCAGAAGATGTGGGAGCGTACGACGAAGCCTCCGGTGGGCTCAGGAGCTGTGGAGATGTGCTGAAGCTCGATGGCGACAGAGCTCGAAGGGAGCTCAGGTGAAGCTCCGGCCAGTGAAGAAATGAGGACCTGCAAGGGGTTAGAATAGATAGCCGAGGCGTGCAAGTGCTCGTGGAGAGGTGTGTGTGGTCGACGAGGCCTAAGGTGTGAAGGGAGGTGCGCTGAAGATGGGCTCCGGCCAAATGGCGGAGCTGTTGGTCGGAGTAGTGCGTAAAGCGTCGTCGGAGTGTGCAGATGGGACAGCGAGGACGGGAGCTCCGACGCGAAGCTCGTCGAGGTGGATTGGAGGGGAGAAGGTGGCCGGTGTAGTCGAATAAAATCGGGGAAAAGCAATAAAATCAAGAGGAAGATCGGAGGACGAATGGAGGGGTTACCTGGGGAATGGAGCTCCGATTTGAGCTCCAGGTCTTCGCTCGAGGGATCGGTAGGGTCCCGAGCTCGCGTAGCTGCTCGTGGGAGGCTGCAGCACGGCGGTGGCGGGCCGTGGATCTCGCCGGAGTCGAATCCTAGTCTTCGCTCGACAACACACCCAATTGCTGTCACCAATGGATTGCTTGGAGCTCGAGGAACCTCTCTGGAGTGGCGGATGGGGGGTGAACGTTGCCGGTGGCGACGTATTTATAAGGTGGAGGTGATGGGTTGGTTGGTGACGAGGCGAGGTTGGTGGTCGTCGTGGGGGTGTTCTGGTGGAAGTGGTGGAGCGTGAGGTAGACGGCGAGGGGAGAGGGACGAGTGGGTGACGTCGTGGGGGTGTCAGCGGTCGGAGAGGATGGCTGACGTGCGTCCAAAAATAGGAAGGGGGGCGCCCTCCCGCAAGGGAAGGGACGTGGGAGAGAGGGGCGCCCGGAGGTAGGAGACGAAGTCTCCACCGTTGGATCTTGTGATCCAACGGTGGGGATCCAAGGGGGAGCTGGTCGGGTAGGATTAAATCTGAGGCGTTGTGATCGGAGAGCGGTGATCGCACCACGTGTCGAGAGGATGGGCAGGCGGAGGCGAGCGGTTGAGATTGTATCACGGGCCAGATCGATCGGCTGGGGAGAACGAGTGGGTTGAGCAGCATAGATGAGAGATCCGGGGCGCAATCAAAGGGCGCACAGCGCGCCACGTGTCAAGCTATGGGCGCGGCGCTAAGGGATGGTGAAGATGAAGTGCGGGGCAGATCTGATGGCTGGGAGATGGTAGGTACGTGGAAAGGCCTGGACCGTTGGATCTGAAGCGAGATCCAACGGCTGAAGGCGCGGGCGGATGAGGCGATGGGAGGCGGGCCGCGTGGCGCAACCAGAAGGCGCCACGCGGCCTGCTGTGAGTGGCTAGAGTAAGAGATACGTGTAGAGAGAGGAGGGAGCCGAATTTGGGAAAAATCAAAACATGAAAGTTGTAGATCTCGATGCGATCTACAAGTTTCATGTTGACCAAAGATGGAGATGAGGTCAAATATGATACATAAATACAAGGATACATAGATATACATATGTAGTATACAAAGTGGCCCAAAAACCCAACTTTCTCATAAAAGCTCCAAATTCAATGAAATTAGTCTCATTTTAAAGGTCTTTTAATGTGTAGTATTCTAAGAGTAAGTAGACCTAATTCGGAGTTTTGCATGAGGGCTTTATGTGTATTTTAGTGTACAAGGGCTCTCAGGCTATATTGGCTATTTTACAAAGGGGATTTTTGACCTTTTTCCCTATATTATTAACTAAGGAGTATAGATTATAGAGAAGATGTTATTTTGGTGAAGAGGTATTTTACAGGGGATTTTTGGCTTCTTATTTAAATGCAAATGAGCTGCTAAACTGCATGAGTTATGAATATATGCATGAATGCTATTTATGCAATATAAGGAAAATATGCCTCTATTTTCTCGGGAACAAGGCTCTATTTTTGACTTTTGGAGTGATGAATCACATATTCATCAACCCCCTATACTTAAACCTTGCTCGTCCCCGAGCAACTAAATGAAATGCAAGAGTGAAATGAAATTGGGTTCCATACCAAGGTCATGAACAAAAGTTAAACATAGAGCATGCCTCGACCTTTGGATTAATCATGTGTCGGAACCTTATTGGGATCTGAGTTTAAGACTTAACAGACTTCAAATTCCACAAGTCATCTATTCAAGACTCCTCAACTCACCTAATCAGAACAAGTCTACATACACAAACTCTAATGACCATGGATCTTTTCATGCAGTGTAAGTGATAAATGACTCCCCACCTTAGAAGTAACAAAGAAACAACCTCCCCAACCTGGTAACTCTAATGCCTCGGTCTAGCAACTCTTTCCTCGAGAAGCGGGGTATTCCCTTCTAAGCTCAAGTTCAACCGGCTCAAGAAGAGGGGGGAAGAAGTATAGACTTTTGGAAGCTCAGCCAGTGTAGCTAAGTCTCCCGCTGCAAGCTTCATGAGATGTAACATGGTGACCATAAGCTTTTGCTTTTCTTGACTACGTATACTCCGGTGGGGTTATTAAATTTTCAATCCGACCTACCACTTTTTTGGAGTTCTTTTTGGCATTATTTTTTTTTCAACATGCCTTTGTACAACAACATATATACATGGTGCAACATAGATACAAGAAATTTTCTCTTGAGCCACTATCCCTCTTTTGAAGCTTTATTGCAACCCACTGCTTCTGTCTTCAGCCTTCATCACCACTAGTCCAAGTTGAGACGCACTTCCTTCACTAGAAGAAGAAGAGAGGTTCCGCCTAGAAGTACTACCCTCATATGCTACCCCAAGCTAAAGGAAACTGCCTCCTTATCACCTCATCCGTAGAGAGCCATGTGTAAAGTGCTGGTGCACGTCAAGCCATTGTCTCTAAGAGTCATGTGTGTGTTGTTAAGTGCTCTACTCAGGCTTGTCAAGATGACATATGAACATAGACTTGCAGACTTAAAGAATTAAGTCACCTGACCTGAAAAATCTTAACTCCAGTTCCTATAAGGTTCCTCTGAAATTAGGTGGATTAAGGTCAAATCATTTCCATCCTCAATATCTGCTCATAATTTGGTCCAGAACCCACTAGCTTTTCACTTTGTATATGCAAAGTATGCAGATGAGATGAGATGTCATGCTATGAAAATGCAAGACTCTTTTTCTTTTTCTTGGATGCAGATATGTTATGCATGAGTAAATAAGAAGCCTTTATATATTATTTATATATATATATATATTTTCGATTTTTACCCACCCGTAATTATTGTAAGATATATACAAAAATACGCGAAAGTACGAGCTATGGGTAAAGTATATATGTAATATATACACGCCCCCCTATACTTAGCGTGTGCTATGTCCTCAGAGCACGAAGAGCGAGGAAAAAGACATAGCTCGTGCTAAGCGTGGGAGAGCCAAAAAGTATAGAAGTCGTCTCGCCCCCCTATACTTAGGCTATGGCAGCCTAAGTATAGAAGAAGATCAGAAATGGGGCGGACGAGGAAAAGATGGGAAATGGATGAGTATTAATACGGGCATCGGTCCCCCCTATACTTAGGCTCAGGTCAGCCTAAGTATCTGTAGGGAATGAGTATGAGGACCAATGTGATCTGGAGGATGTACAGTGAATCGACTCGGGTGACCCTTCCCCCCTATACTTAGGATCTGGTCATCCTAAGTATAGTCCAAGATAATGGCTCGATGATGTGGGGATGGGATGGGTTACTAGAATCGTGGGGGCAAAGGATAGGATATACAGGAAGAATGATATGTACATATGAGTCGGTCTGAATCTTTTGAAGATGCTGCTGATGGCTGGGGTTTATTGCTGCAAGGTTTCATACGCGGCTTGAGGTGTATCTGCTGTATCTGTCTCGCGCATGAATACAATCTCCTCTACATGGACTAACTGTTCATTGGATTCAACGAAGTGCTTCAACAGCTGCCCATTTACTAGGAATGTCGGTGCGTCATCTGCGAGATCCGAGATCTCGACACATCCACTATCATGCACCGTACGGACGACAAACGGTCCCGTCCACTTAGACTTTAACTTGCCTTGGAAAATCTTCAGCCTAGCATTGAACAACCATACCTTCTGTCCAGGAACAAAGGTCTTTCGTCTGATATATCTATCATGCCAACGCTTCACCTTGTCCTTGTACACCAAACTGTTGTCGTATGCTCGGTTTCTGACTTCCACAAGCTCATTCAGATCCATGTCTCTCTGTTTCTGACCCAGGTGTGTGTTCCAGTTGACCTTCTTTATTGCCCATTCTGATTTGTGCACTAACTCTGCGGGCAAATGGCACGGCTTCCCAAATACCATTCGGAATGGGGAGGTGCCTAACGGTGTCTTGTAAGCCGTCCTATACGCCCAGAGGACTTGATCCAAGATCTGAGACCAGTCCTTCCTGTCCGGGCGGACAAGCTTTTGCAATATGGTTTTCACCTCCCTATTCGACACCTCAGCCATACCATTGGTTTGTGGGTGGTAAGGACTCGCGACACGGTGTTCGATGCCGTAGTCTTTCAGGAGTTTCTTCACCTCCCGATTCACAAAATGGCTACCCCCATCTGATATCATCATTTTGGGGATCCCGAACCTAGAGATTATGTTCTCTCTGATGAACTTACAGACAGTCCTGCTGTCTGCGGCTCGGGTAGGGATAGCCTCCACCCATCTGGACAAATAATCTACCGCAAGGAGGATATATTCGAACCCGTGGCTGACAGGGAACGGGCCCATGAAATCGATGCCCCAGGCGTCAAAGACATCACAAATGATGACCGGCTGCATTGGCATCTCATCCTTAGAACCAACGGTTCCTCCCATTCTCTGGCAAACTGGGCACGACTTCGCGAAGGCGGTGGCATCGCGAAACAGAGTCGGCCAGTAAAAGCCACACTGAAGTACCTTCCATGCGGTCCTCTTCCCGGAGTGGT